>JAJJMC010007665.1:88926-112865 GCA_023531435.1 Papaver californicum
TGGGGCTACTTATGATAATCGGTAGTTTAAGAATTTCTTAAACTACCAATTGTGCTTTTACAAAATGTTGAATTTTTTTTAAAAAATTCGAATTCCAATTTGGGGCTACTTTGATAATAGGTAGTTTAAGAATTTCTTAAACTACCGATTATGCTTGTACAAAATGTTGAAATTTTGAAAAAAAAATCGAATTCCAATTCGGGGCTACTTATGATAATCGGTAGTTTAAGAATTTCTTAAACTACCGATTGTGCTTGTACAAAATGTTGAATTTTTTTTAAAAAATTCGAATTCTAATTTGGGGTTACTTATTATAATCGGTAGTTTAAGAAATTGTGCGTGTACAAAATGTTGAATTTTTTTTTAAAAAATCGATTTCCAATTTGGGGTTACTTATGATAATCGGTAGTTTAAGAATTTCTTAAACTACCGATTGTGCTTGTACAAAATGTTGAAATTTAAAAAAAAAATTGATTTCCAATTTGGGGCTACTTATTAGAATTGGTAGTTTAAGAATTTCTTAAATTACCGATTAACACAATCGGTAGGTAATGGTGATCCCAAAACTTCCGATTGTTAATATTAGTTCGAACTTAGTGCACATATTTTCTGTACACTCTTGTTACACCATCCCTCAACAGCAGTTTTTTTTTTAAAAGAGTCGTTAAGACTCTAATCTATATAAGGAGGGTGACGTATTCTCATTTATGCACCTCCAATACATTTTAAATCTCCAACATCGAAGAAATAACCGTATAGATTAATGGCTCAACCGTTCACGGTAGATGAAGATTTATCGTTATGTAGGCACTATGTGCAATTCTATCCGAAGCGAGGAGAAGAACGTATGTAAAATGGTGTAATGAGTATGAGTTATTTGGATAGTGTAATCGAACATTTTTGTGTTGACACCGGGAACCCCAATAACTGTAATAAAGCTGATCTTTTTTGTCAATTTCATTCTATAGGCAGAGAAGTTGATCCATTTGTGAATTTAACTTATCATGTCAATCGTTATCGTTTGAGGGGTGAAACTAATGATGAAGTTATAGCGAGATCTCTCGAGGAATGGCGACGATGGAAACGATCAAATTACCGTTACAAAGCTCATTTCAATATCATTAAGGTGATGGACAGATTCAACCCGTTTAAGGTTCGTCCACGCCGTTAAAGCAGAAAGGAATTTTCCAAGACAGTATAAAATAATAATTAATATAATAATAGTGTAAAACGGCAGGTTTAATGAACAATATGTAGTAAGTTTATTTGAACAAGTTTTTCTTCGGATGTTGAAATAGTATTACAAAGTTAGATGTTAAGTAAAATCGGCATAATCGGTAGACAATAATGTTCCTAAACTACCGATTACGTACAATTGATAGTTATTAAATTCCCGTCCTAACGATTATCCACAATCGGTTGTTTTTTATGTTCACTAACTACCGATTGTTAATATTAGTTCGAACTTAGTATACATATTTTCTGTACACTCTTGTTACACTAGGCCTCAACGATTTTTTTTTGAAAAAAAGAGCCTTAAGACTCTAATCTATATAAGGAGGGTGACGTCTTCTCATTTATGCACCTCCAATACATTTTAACTCTCCAACTTCGAAGAAATAACCGTATAGATTAATGGTTCAACCTATTCTTAACTAAAACAGCCTCCTTTTCCATTTCTTTTCCTCTACCGATTCTTCTACTCCCTTTACTCTCGTTCTCCATTGAAAATGTCTCCAAAATCTTTACCTAAACAATCAAAGAAGGGAAAGGAAAGATGGTGATAGAGAAGTTCAAAACCATTGAAATCAATTCGTCAACCGATTCCGAGGCAGATCTATGTTTTTGATCCTCGACTTTTTATCAGGGAGAAAGACTTCTCAGGTAGGGATGCACATCGGGTCGGGTGGGCCGGGTTTCTCCCCACCCACACCCGGCCCGCCAGTTGGCGGGTGATTGAAGTATTCACCTACACCCAACCCGCCGTAGGACGGGTCGGGTCGGGTGCAGGTCACCCGCCCAGATTCAATGCAAAAAAAATTCAAGGATAAAAAGGACATACACATGCGAACTACTAAAGTTAGTTGGGTTTGGTTGAAGGATAAAAAAGAGTAAATGTTTCCCCTTATACACATCTCAAAAATATCCACTTCCCCCTGAAGTTCTTTCCCCTGTACGATTCAGCTTTCCTATAACAACAATCTAGAAAACATCCTAGATGTCTGGCATCTGTCTATTTCCCGCGTTGTTTAAGAAGTTCCCCAGAAGTCTTTGATCCAATATCATATTTGGTACCTGCAACAATGATTTTTATATTTTACTTTAGATTGACAATATGAGAAGTAATGGAAGTAGTGACAAGAGAAGATATAATGCAGAAAAAAAAACGCAAATAGTGAATTTATCAGACCTTGTCTCCGTAAAAGATCTTAGAATTGTTAGCAATAGCTTGAATAAACTTGAGTTCAAGGAATTCGGGTGTAAGCTTCAACTTGTTTGCTTCGGCTTCTTTTATCACTCTGAGGAAAAAGAAAACAAAAGAAGTAAATGCAAATCAAAATGTCCACTACATAGTACACACATGGAATCTTTAGTTAGTACTAGAACCAAATGTAGCAGGATGAAGATCAGGAATTTACTTATAGAAGTCAGCATTTGCCAAACTTTTCTCACGGGCCAAGTACATCTGATTATCAATTTCATCTTGCATCTTGGCACTGGTTTTCTCAGTCAAGATTTGTTCCATGCGGATCTTGCTAACCTGTGAATTCTTCTCTGTGTCAGCCAAAACAATCTTTTTCTGTCTCCGCTTCTTTTTCAGCTACCTTTTGCTTCTCAACAACAATTAAGACCTAAACAGAACACTGGCAAGCTATTAGAGAAATTGTGTACATTTCCTTGCTTCATTGTAATTAAATACCGGGAAGAAATAGCATTAATAGAGCAATAATATGCTTAAATGATTCAGAACAGGACTCTTTACTCATGACTCTGTCAAACTCAGGTTTTACGATATACCAAACAAAATTAAGAAGATTTAAGACAACCCAAAACTAACGATAAGCAATATCCACGGAGACTTAGTTGGGTAACCTGTCAAATACCAGTCCAATCATCCCCTTAAGAGCTCAAATCGATTGTAAGTCTCTACCTCTACTTCCCTAATTTATAACTCTGAAACTTTGTACATATCCAGTCCAGCGCAAACCCCACTTTCCAAATCTCATTCAAACTCTAAACTCATATCAAAGGCAGCAACTAATATATGTGACAATTTTGGATGATTTCACGTTGCTATGTTGAGTCTTAATACAACCCAAACATGTTATGTGTAGTTCATTACCAAATCCTCGAACCTACTTCTCTGGCACTTCAAATCTTGGCTATAGATCCTTTATATCACCAGGACCCATCATAGCCTTCTCATTCTTTTCACTAATCTTACCAACACGGCAGCAAGTTCTCTTTAATCTTTTTTCCTTCATCGACGGCAGCGAGCTCTTCTCATATCTTCTCGAGTTTCCTTCTCAACTGATTCCAGTCAGTACTCCTTCATCAATCGGAACTCTAAAAATCCAAATAAACCCTAATTAAGCAATAATTCGTAAAAACAAATACTCAATCACGAATACACATACCATAATTAAACAAAAAACTCATGAAAACAAACAACCATTCATTAATTTTAGATAAACCACCCAATTTTTAGAAAAGGGGAAAAAATCGAAACCCTGGAAATACAAATTAATAAATCAAACGATTTAAATATTTAACCATGGTTTTCATCATATACTGATTTATGGGTTTCAATAATCTTACCTGGATTCAAAGTATTTCATACCACATCTTTACAACATCAAAATATGTCTCTGGAAACCTTAAATCTACATTAATTCTCTTTCAAATACACTATTGTTCTTCACTAACGACTACGTCTTCAAAGACTGATGATTTATTATGCAGTAATCAGTTTAATCTCTAACCTAGTTTCGACAGAAACAAAGAATGAACTTGAGAGAGAAAGAGAGACTGAAAGAAATGAGTGAAAGAGAAACTCAACCGTGTTTTATTTGAGTATTTGGCGGGTTGGGCGGGTGGGTCGGGTGAGAGAAGGTGTCACCCGCACCCAACCCGTCAGAAGACGGATAAATAAAATTGTCACCCGCCCAGACCCGTTTTTCGGCCGGTCGGGTCAAAACTGGCGGGTGTGGGTCGGGTATGTGCAGCCCTATTCTCAGGTATAAACCCACACTACAATGAAGCTGGAGAGTACATAGGTCCACTTCAGGTTGATCCTAAGGGGAACGAGAAGAAGAAGAAGAAGCAGGTTGAAACTAGGACCAAGTCGAGAGTAACAAGGAGTGGAAGAATTTCATGATAATAAGTTTTGTTTCGGTTTGTTCGGATGTTCTTAGTTTTTTTGAACAAGTTTAATGAACAATATGTAGTAAGTTTATTTAAACAAGTTTTTCTTCGGATGTTGAAATAGTATTACGAAGTTAGATGTCAAGTAAAATCGACATATTCGGTAGATAACTATGTTTCTAAACTACCAATTACATACAATCGGTAGTTATTAAATTCCCGTGCTACCGATTATCCAAAATCGGTAGTTATTTATGTTCACTAACTACCGATTATGGCAAGAAAAGTCCTGGACAAAAAAACAAGTATAATCGGTAGGTTAAGTTGATCATTAAACTACCGATTACAATGTTTAAAATTGTAAAGTTTAGTTCAATTCTGGCTACAATCGGTAGATATAAATTTTCAATTACTACCGATTGTGAAAGATGAAGAGTTAGAAATTTTGGAAGGTTTTGAGAAATTCAATTTGGGGCGACACCTATAATCGGTAGTTTAAGTACTCCATTAAACTATCGATTGTACAATCGGTAGGAACAAAAATCACGAGCCTACCGATTGTACAAAACTATAACTCGAAAAATCAATCTAAAACACTCTCGAATTCTCTTCCAAAACTAACTCAAATAATTTTTCTAACACTAACTATAACCAAATTAATTAACTAATTAATCAAAATTAACACTAATTAAACAAGGATAGATTAGCAATTATAGAAAATATATGGATAAGGGATGTATTGAGATTACTTCAAAATGACCTTATTTTGTTTTATTAGTCACCCCTAATTAGTTTTTGCTCGCCCTTAAATTCTCCAGGTTTCTTTTGATTATTTGGTTGTAACGAAGATCAATAAAACCTCTTTCTCGTCCAAAGTAATTAATGAAGAATCAAGGTTCGTGTAGCTTCGTGGGGCCTGACTTCGCAATGGATTTTTACAAGCATGGATTTATTATCGATCGAGTTTTCAGCAAAAGACTGAGGTTCACGTACCTTCTCTTCGATTATTTATTATTACAGCGAAGTATACTGCGCCAAAGGCAATGAGACAACGGCGTATCTTCTACTTCACTGTGAATTTTCAAGGAAATTACAACAGCAGGAAAGTTACACAGGTTTTAAACAGTGATAAAGGATGTGGAATCTTTACAAAAAATACTATGCAAACAACAAAAGAGATAAAACCAATCACAAAACCCAGAGTTAAATTGTAGTTGCAAAACGCATTTAACGGCAACAAAAAGGAAAAGAAACTCCACTCGCTCTTTTCATAAGAACTTCTTTAAATGTTTCAGTGATAGATTATACTGATGAACATAAATCAGTAGGTTTAATATACAATGCAATACTTTTCCACACTAGTACTTCTTCAGTAGTAGAAAAAACAGGGAAAAGAAAAGGCAAAAAAGACAGAAAAGAAGTCCCAAACTATATTCATGTTTCCAAATGGGTTTGCCGTGTTAGTATTAATGGCCTCAATTGTATGTTTGTTTCTAGCCTTGGCCTATAAAATTTCAATGTTGTATCAATTGGGAAGTGAGCTTCTGTAAAAATGTTAGTTCCAATTGTGTGAAGTTGGGTCTTTTATTCGTTATTTGTATTTGCCCCAATCCTTCCCCTACGGATGCTACTTCCTCACTCTTTTCATCCTTCTTCACAGGGAGTATAAAATCAGAGACTGCTTCTGTTATCTCCCCAACAAAATCCACAGTTACCCCTTCAACGCCCATTAGATATTGCATGTAAACTGCTTTTGCCACATTACTGAAAAGCACACACAAAAAACAATCATCAGTACATACTACCACAAGACAAACAAATCTGGTCTTAAGAAATTATGCTGGGAGAATGAGGCAGCGGATAATAAAGAAAAGAAAAAAAATAGAGGTTTTGTTCAGACTTCAAATATTCCTAGGAATATCGACTATGAACACAGATAATTACTTAGACTTCGGTTTCCCGACTTTAAATAATAATCGATTAAACTTGAACAAGTTTAAAAAAATAATTTTTAGTAATCAAATTCAACTGCTTAAAACAATATAAGGATGACTCTTTTATAGACTTGGGGAAAAATCCTAACTTGCTAGTCAAGAAAGGATGAAAAAACTCCATAAACCGACTCAAACCCTAATTTACTATTTTTGGAAAATTTTGGTCGAACAAAAATAATAAAAATACTCATAAAATAAAACTATTTGCCGCAAACGGCGATCCAAACGGACTCCTAACGAAGAAGTTATTAACAAAACAAAAACTTTCCAAAAATAGAAAAAACGACTGTTTGAAGCCATAAACGATGAAATTTGTCTAAAATCTGAAAACCATGAGACGAATTCGTTTCATGTATCGATCGTTGGCCCGTTTCCAATCAAAATGGACCTCTCTTGAGCTAAATTACGATACTTGGGTCTTTAGCCTCCAAATAAGCTATAGCTTGCTCATCTACATCAGAAAAGAACACAATATCCATGTTTGGAAGACGCAATATAGAGATACAAAAAAGAAAATGAAACATATGGTATGTCTACTTTGTGTATACTCCTAAGCAGAATATATAAACTAGAAGATCCGATAATCAGTAATGTTATCAGATCGAAGGAAGACGACTCTTACTTTAATTGACTGTAGGATAATAACGATAGATGAGCGTCTTTAATCCTAGACACAGCTTCTTGATTTCTATATATGCCTTTAACTCCTGATACAATCCCTTGCAAGCCATTTTTTAGGCACATTTTTATGGCTTCATCCAAGTTATTCCTTCTTACATTTGATTAAATTTTATTTTCGCCGTTTGTTAAGAAATAAACGGGATACATGTTCTGTAAACTCCTGATTAGCCGTGCAACATTTGGTTGGAATGTTAAGAAGATAATAGGTTTATTTATGGCATACTCAAACACCACTTTTAAGACTGCTTGAAGAGCATGAACTAGCTCTTCCTCCTTATAGATAACATAGTCATCGAACTTCAACTCGACATTGAATCCCAACGACGAATTAACCTTCTGAAATGCCTCTTGCAATGTGCACAGAGAGTCATCATTTTCAACTTTCCAGTTAAAAATTCTACTATCTTTAGTCTTTTTAATCAGGGATTTACCATCCTGAAATCAAATGCTGAAAAGCCAAATATCGGTACTTGGTAACAGATTCATTTAATCAATCCTAGAAACTTAAACACAAAATGTAAAAGAGAAAATATACACTTACATTTCCAGGCTCTCTTTGAGGTCCTTAGCTGAGAAACTCGGCTAAAGTAATTTTCGTAACTCTTTTCTCAGAAATTGTACCCTGTCATAATATTATTACCCCATCAAAATTAATATCGAAACAAAAAATATAATTATAATTCAGGATATAGAGAAACAGGAGCAAAGAATTTCTTACATTTTTTTCAGTGAAAATTAGATCGTCGTGGAAAATGATAGGTATATCATCTTTTGTTACCTGTAAAATTTAAATTTTGTGTTAACAAACATGATCGAAGTGATGTTAATGATCAACTAAGCATTTCTAACTACATACATGTCCATATAACATAATTACTATCCATGGAATTTAAATAACCAATAAAACATCAACAATTTCATGATTATCAAGTAATATTACATTTAAAACTCTAGCGGTAGAATAACTTACCTTTACTAATTTTGTGGATGAAATTCGAATTTGAAACATGCAATAAAATCATCAATGAGTATGGAGCAAACCCTTTAAATTTCACACAACAACTCGATCTATAACACCTTGAAGATCAAAAGGGGGTAAAAAATGGTTTGAGAGGGGAGCAGAAAGAAAAAAAATTGATAATGTTGAAAGAAGAGAAACTCGGGCAGATTTCTGTCTAAAAATGGTATGTCAACAAGTTGACTGAGACGTATACTAGATACCTGTCTTGCATTATGCTGGCAGACACCAGGTATCCGTCTCAGCAAGCCAACCAAATTTTTTTCCCGTAGTAGTAGTTTTTTGACCTCTCTTTCTCTTGGCTATAACTTAGTTATAGCCAAGCGAAAAGTCTCACCATAATGCTTGGCCTTATGTGTTATAAAGGTAGAGGTCCAATGCCACACAAATGGACCCCCATGCTAACCTCAAAGGAAAGGGATCAAGGGCTTAAAATGTGCCAGCAGATGGTGAATGATTTTGGAGGACAAGAGTGGGAGAAGGCTAGCACTGTCTATTTATAATAATGGGGATTTACTACCGGACATGGCTACCATATAATACTCCAATATATTTTTTTTGTGTTAATCGACATATTTTAATTTATTCATATTACACTATCGCTTACAAAAATAACAAGAACTTCAAAATACAAGATAATCAAGACCCAAGTATAAATGATGATATCAATTGCAAGTAAATCATGAGGAGAAAGAGTCATAAGCCGCAAAGGTATCCAATATTGGTTGTTAAATCATAGCAAATTACGAGAATCAATTAATCGGTACCGATGGGGGAGTTCTATCATGTGTGATTGGGATTTTGATAAAGTACCCCAATTTTTAAATATACTAGATGAAAGTACCTCCGTTTTTTAATTTTTTAATTTTTTTCTTCTAAAGTACCCTTTTTTGACTGTTTTTTTCTTCAGATAACGGTTTTCATCCAGTTAAGTATTAGATGACAGTTATCTCATCTATTAAAAGTCTTATTTACCCCTGAATCACATCTCCTTGGTACGAAGGGTAAATGATTTCGACGATCCTGAAAGCGGTTTAACGATCCTGAACCGGCTCGATGAACCTGCAAGCGGTGTAACGATCCTGAACCGGGTTCGACGAACCTGAAAAGTGTTGTAAAAGGTCGAATCTCCACCAACCGAAAACCCTAAGACACTTGGAAATGATGAACTCTTTCGGGGAATGATGTAAGGAACCTGAAAATAGTGAAACGATTCTGAACCGAACTCGATGAGCCGGAAAAATGATGTGGAGGTCAACATGTCTACAAATAAAGGATAAATAGATAAATTTTAGAAAAGTAAACTCGTGTTGACTAACCTAGATGGAAAAACTAACTGTGAAAACACTTTATAAAAGTTTTAAATATCAGAGGTAATATTTTATGGGGTCAATAAATTGGGGCACTTTATAAAAGTTCTCCTATAATGAGTTATAGATGATTGTTGTTTAAGCAATTTAAAATGTAGTGACTCGTTCTAATAATGAACAACCTTATTTCGTAGTAATTGAAAAGTGAAATGTAACGGTTTGCTTTCCGATATTATTTGCTTCTTTTTTTTTCATTTTAAGAAAAATAAATTAGAATTTTTGTTAAAATTTTTAGGGAAAACCTTTCGTAACCCGACATTTTTGAAAATTTCTAGAATTTTTATAGAATTTAGATATAAAGGTGATTTTTTTTGTCAAAACTTATCGGTACTAAATTTTCTTATCCATAAAAAAAATATTGTTGGACTCTCTTATTTATAGCATGTTTTGATAACAGAAGCAAAAATTAGAAGCAAAATTATTTTACTTCACAAAAAATTAATTTTTTGACTTTTAGAAATCGTTTTGAAATTTAATACCTAAATTGACTTTGATTTTTTGACTTCTAACAGTTAAAATGCAATTTCCTACGTGCTTATCAGAGCAGTGGGAAAAAAAAGCTCGACCCCACGGGAGCATCGAGTCTATTTGGTCTTCGTAGACTTTGTAGTCGTCTTCATCATGAGAACGTATAAAAACAGCAATGAAGATGAAACACTTATTTCTCCACGTCACAACAGCAAACAAAACCAATAACAATAAGCCACGTTACCTTTGTAACTCCACATCCGTTGGATGATCCGCTATCAAAATCCAAGCTACTACAACACAGTCGAGGTGGAATCCAAGTTCTGGTCAGATCTCCTTAAATTGATCTAGTATATAATTAAGTTAGAACCGAAACCGAAGAAATCAATCAATCCAGACTGTGCGAGTGAGCAAACAAAAACCCTTTTCTGTGTTGAGAGTTGCTTCACGATGAGGAAGTGGACGATTACTTCCGCTCTTCTACTCTTAATTCTTCTCTCTATAGTTCCAGATCAGGGTTAGTAGGGTTTTGATTTCCTGATTCCGCATTTCATTTTTTTTACTTTTGATGTTTCAGCTCGCTAAATTGTTTCTCTAGATTCGATTTTGTAGTTGAATATTAGGTTTAGTTATATCTGGCGTTTTGATTTTCATTTCAGCCTATAGAGTGATGTGGATCAAGTTAGAGATTATTGTACTTAATAGTGTATCACTTTGGATCTCGATCTGTTTTTTTTTGTCGGATGGAACTACATTAATGTATTTGTTTAATGTTTTAGTTAGACTACTGATCTGGTTTTGTTAAAAAGAAATTTAAGGTCATTGTTACTTAGATCGTATGATTGTCACTGAAGCATTCTTAGTTTTAGTTATTGTAAGTTGTAAAAGCTTGTTTCTATTGATCTTAAGAACGAATAAGATTAAATTCATTTATTGTATAGACATGTATTGATTGAAGTTGAAATGACCTTTGGATTATAACAGGACGAAAGAACCAAGCTAATGCTGAAGAAAGTGAATCAGATAACTTAGTGGATCCACCAAAGATTGAAGATAAGCTTGGTGCTGTTCCTCATGGATTATCTACTGATTCAGATGTTGTTAAGAGGTGTGTGCTTAATTTTTGTTTGTTTTCTATTGTCTATTTGATAATCATTAGAACGTTGTTTAATTTGTGTTTGGATATGGTGGTTTTAAACCAGGGAGTCAGAATCAATGTCTAGGAAATCTCTTAGAAAATCCGCAGAGAAGTTTGAGTTCCAGGCTGAGGTTTCTCGGCTTATGAATATCATTATCAACTCTCTTTACAGTAACAAAGATATCTTCTTGAGGGAGCTAATTTCTAATGCTTCTGATGTAAGTATTGTTTCTTATGTGGACTCTGGTTTAATAAGTGATTCTGAAGTTGTGGTTGAGTTGGTTCTAATCTCAAACTTTGCTTTCGTTCTCAGGCATTGGATAAGATTAGGTTCCTCGCTCTTACGGATAAGGAAATTCTAGGAGAAGGTGATGATACAAAGCTTGAGATTCTGGTGAGTGATTCTTTTTGCAAAGTTTGTACAAGTGTAGATTATGTAGCTTGTATGATTTCTGCCATAAATAAATTTACAAGCAATTTTGGTTTTGTTAATTGGCAGATGAAATTAGACAAGGAAAAGAAAATCCTGTCAATTCGTGACCGTGGTATAGGAATGACAAAGGAAGAGCTTATTAAGAACTTAGGAACTATTGCAAAATCTGGAACTTCTGGTATTCTTTATACACATGGGACTTTTTATTTAGATTTCCCTCCCTTTATTGAAATGCATGGTCAATAACTATGGGTAATATTGGTTTTTATACAGCCTTTGTAGAGAAAATGCAGACAAGTGGTGACCTCAATCTAATTGGGCAGTTTGGAGTTGGATTTTACTCTGTGTATCTTGTTGCCGATTATGTTGAAGTCATTAGCAAACACAATGATGACAAACAGTAGGTGTTTTACATTATTGCATTGCTAGATATTTTTCATGATCTAGTTAAAATTATCTCAAATACAATATTGTAATACGAGTTTCTCTTTTTGGTTTAAGGTACGTATGGGAGTCTAAGGCTGATGGAGCATTTGCTATTTCTGAGGATGAATGGAATGAACCACTAGGACGAGGAACTGAGATTAGGTTGCATCTTAGAGAGGAAGCTGGGGAGTACTTGGAGGAAGATAAGCTAAAAGTAATCACTTAATTTTATTTATATATTCTGTTGGATATTTTTTGCCAGCCCCTTAGCATGCAACGAAAACACTATCCAAGAACATATCATCCTTTCTTTTAGTTTCTATGATCTAATTGGTGTCTTGTGGATGATCCATTACAGGATTTGGTGAAAAAATATTCTGAATTCATCAACTTCCCCATCTCTCTCTGGGGAACCAAGGAAGTGGATGTTGAAGTTCCCGCAGATGAAGATGATAATGAAGATGAATCACGTACATACTTGCTCATTTAACTTTTACTTGATGCTCATACTTGAACTCCTCTAACACATGGTTTTACTCTTGCAAACAGCTGAAAAGAGTTCTACAGAGGATGAAGAAGTAGAGGAAGATGGTGAGAAAAAGCCAAATACAAAGACAGTGAAGGAGACAACTTCTGAGTGGGAAGTCCTCAATGACGTTAAGGCCATATGGTTACGCAGTCCCAAGGAGGTGACTGAAGAAGAGTACTCAAAATTCTACCACTCCCTCGCCAAGGTAAATTGGTGTTATTCAAACCTCTTCAAGTTACTTGCTAGAACTGAATTGATCTTTCACTATAAATTGTTGATTCAAATGTGAATTATTGTTTTCTTAACAGGATTTTAGTGAGGACAAGCCTATGTCTTGGAGTCATTTCACTGCTGAAGGTGATGTTGAATTCAAGGCCGTTCTTTTTGTTCCTCCAAAGGCTCCTCATGATCTGTATGAGAGTTACTACAATGCTAATAAGTCCAACTTGAAATTATACGTCAGACGTGTCTTCATCTCAGATGAATTCGATGACCTTCTGCCCAAGTACCTTAACTTTTTGATGGTAACCAATTTTTTTCCTGAGATCACTTAACTCATATAAGTTCATTATTATAAAGCAGGCATAGCCGTGTATAATTGAATTTCAAGCTTTGCTATATGGCTAAAAGCTGAACATCACTATTTCTTGGTATTTTATGCAGGGTCTTGTGGACTCAGACACTTTACCACTTAATGTATCACGTGAAATGCTTCAACAACATAACAGTCTAAAGACAATTAAGAAGAAACTTATCCGTAAAGCTCTTGATATGATCCGTCGGATTGCTGAAGAGGATCCTGATGAGTCGAGTGAAAAAGACAAGACTGGTATGTTAATCAAACTGATAGAAATAACAGAACCTGCCCATGTTGGTCAAATCTTTTCGGAATGGTTGAAGTTCTCTTTTTCGTATGACCTGCCTGTCAATAAACCCTCTAAAAGCAAGTCTAGTCATTGTAAATGCTGGTTATCCAGAGTCTATCGTTTTCTTTGGTCGAATGATTTTCTTTGTCTAATGTTCCTTGTTTATATTGTCTATGTTTTATTTAGTTGTGTTATCCTTGATTAATATATGTACGGTTGAAACAGATGCCGAGAAGACAGACGATAACGACGAGAAGAAGGGTCAATACGCCAAGTTCTGGAATGAGTTTGGAAAGTCTATCAAACTTGGTATTATCGAGGATGCTGCTAACAGAGGTCGCCTTGCTAAGCTTCTCAGATTTGAAAGGTCTGCTTTTTTTCTTTGAAATCTTAAATGTAGTATATGTTTGTGAAATATATATTTTTTGTATTTCTCAAGGGCCTTCCTTAGGAAATGAAAAAATAATCAAGATTCTTCTTTACCAGTGGTATGCTTGTTAATGTGATACATGCATTACTCTTTACAGTTCAAAGTCTGACGGCAAGCTAGTATCATTGGATCAATACATCAAAAGAATGAAAGCAGGGCAGAAGGATATCTTTTACATCACAGGAACCAGCAAAGAACAGTTGGAGAAATCCCCATTCCTTGAGAGGCTTACAAAGAAAAATTACGAGGTACAGTAGTCCATTTCCTTTTCCATGCTTCCTAGTATTTAGTGAACATCCTAAATAGTTGATTGGAATTTATTTTTATACACACTAATTGGTAGAAGAAACTGGAAAATCTCACTGATCATTCGGATATCTATTTGCCAGGTTATTTTCTTCACAGATCCTGTGGATGAATACCTCATGCAGTACTTGATGGACTACGAAGACCATAAATTCCAAAATGTGTCCAAGGAGGGTTTGAAGATTGGTAAGGACTCCAAGGACAAAGACAAAGAGCTTAAGGATTCATTCAAGGATCTTACCAAGTGGTGGAAGGATGCCCTCGTTACTGAGAATGTGGATTCCGTGAAGTTAAGTAACCGTTTGGCCGACAGTCCATGTGTTGTAGTGACATCAAAGTTTGGATGGAGCGCAAACATGGAGAGAATAATGCAATCACAGACTTTATCAGATGCTAGCAAGCAGGCATACATGCGTGGCAAGAGGGTACTTGAAATCAACCCAAGACACCCAATCATCAAGGAGCTTCAGGAGAGAGTAGCGAAGGATCCTGAGGTACCAGTTGAAATTAATTTGAGCATTGTTGCTGATTGCTGAGTTACACGTCCATGCAGTTTTTCTTTTTTTTTTTTAAGAGAAAAAAAAATAGTGATTGGGTTGATTTGGCTAGAAAATCAAAATGATTTTCCTGAAGTTTTTATATTAACTTTCCTCTTGTTGTACAGGACACAAGCGTAAAGCAGACTGCACGTCTCATGTACCAAACAGCCCTCATGGAGAGCGGTTTCATGCTTAGTGACCCCAAGGATTTTGCTTCCAGCATCTACAGTTCAGTGAGAACAAGCTTGAATATTAGTCCCAATGCTTCGATCGAAGAAGAAGATGATGTGGAAGAGACTGAGGTTGAAGCCGAACGTAATTCAGAAACCAAAGACAGCGAAGGAAAAGATGATGTAGGAGATGACAGTGAATCTGCATACAAGGATGAGCTCTAGGTTTGCCATTGGGTAGTAATAATCCTTTCTTTCTTAAAAGAGATTGATTTTTTTGCAGTCACGATTCCCACCTCTATTTAGTATAGAAAACCAACCACAGACCATGCGTCCTGCATTTCTGCTCATTTGCTGAACCCAGAAAAATATGGATGAGCTGTAATAGCTTTTAGTTAATCCCAAGTTAATAGAGATTATTCTGCAGTTATTTAATCCACTCCAATCAGCTCCGAGTTTTCAATAGTAGTTTGCATTGACCCTTCATTCTTTCTTGTGGTACATAACTACGTATTGGGTAACCTTCTTATTATGGGAGTAGTGTTGTTCTACAATGTGTACTTGATGAGGCATGGTTCAAGGCCTAACTATTATGATCACCACTAAGACTGGAAAAACTGAAAATGACTACCATTCTCCATTAATGGTCAGAACAAAATACACTTATAAAATTTCCTTATTATCAATCTGAAAGTAAAACAGGTCCGTAGGTTTGCAGCCAAAGATACATTAATGGTAGACAGGCTACTTTGCCGAAGTTATCACTGGTGGTGGACCCAGCAACACGCCGATGCTGATCACTGAGTTGAGACTAGGTTTATAATATGCATTAGTGGAAATTCAAATTCTAAAGCTAATGTTTTGGTGATCCCTTTTTGTTTAACTTTTGACATTGCAGACCAAAGATTCCTATCTTCTAATTTTAATTCATTCGTTAGGTGTGAAACTCAAAGGGTTAAAAAACCTTTCAAGAATAATACTATCAGCAATTCAGCACCTTTGAATAAAACAAGTCCACTTGAGAAGAGAGGGTAACGAAGAAAAGAATCATGTATAAAGATCAAAGATAAATTCGCTTGATAAATTTACATCTATATATAGCTACTTACAAAGTTGTAAGAACTGAGTTGTATTATTGAAGAGTTAGAAAATGACAGTACAATAACTACTGCTTTATATAGCAGATTACATAGAGGACTGAGTCCAACTAATGATAACAGTAAATCAAGAAAGAAACCGATATAACAATGTAAAGAAATAACAGAATCTGTAACTAACTTTGTTAGTAACAACTAAGACAACTAGCTAGCATAATATGGTCTAACACCTCTCCTCAAACTGAGCACTCTAATAGTGCATAAGTTTTCCTTGTAATCTAAAAAACAAAGTCTTGGCCTATCTCTTTGTAAAAAGATTTGTTATCTGGTCCAAAGAGGGAACAAATTCAACCTGTAGAAAACCAGTAGACACAAGTCCCTTTATAGTGTGGTAATCCACCTCCACATGCTTAGTACGAGCATGATAAACTGGGTTTGCGGCAAGACTCTTAGCTCCCGAATTATCACAAAATAAAGTGCAAGGTGTGATAAGAGGGACCTGTAACTCAGCAAGAAGATAGGAAATTCAAAGAAGTTCTGAAGAAGCCACAACCAAAGCTTTATACTCAACTTTAGTGGATGAACGAGAGATTGTAGGTTGCTTTTTGGAAGACCATGACACTAGATTATCACCCAAGAAAACACAGTATCCAACAGTTGATTTACGTAAATCTGGACAACCAGCCCAGTCACTATCAGAAAATGCCTTGAGAGTGTTGCAAGGATTAGTGCCAATAACAACCCCAAAGCCAAGAGAGCCCTTCAAATACCTAAGAATGTTCTTAGATAATGTGAGGTGCACATCAGTTGGAGAGTGCATGAATTGTGAAACATAATTCATTGCAAAGATGATGTCAGGTCTAGTGAGAGTGAGATATTGCATCCCTCCCACCAAACTTCTGTAGTAGCCATCATCAGGTAAAAGAGACCCATCAAGAATAGAATCCCCTTGTCCCTGAGCCACTGGGGTTTTACAAGGCTTTGAATCTGTCATATCATGCTTCTTGAGTAAATCAAGAGTATATTTATTTTGAGTGAGAAGCAATCTATCAGAATCTCTAATTGCATTAATGCTAAAAAAGTAACTTAACTCCCCCAAGTCTTTCATAGAAAATTCAAAATTCAATGTAAGAATTAGAGAATCAATTATAACAACTGACGACCCAACAAGAATTATGTCATCCACATAGATGAACATTATCATTTGCTCTCCTGACTTGTTGAAAAATAACATTGAAGTGTCAACTTCAGGCTTGTGAAAACCATACTTCAACAAGAATCCACTAAATCTGTCAAAGCCATACAAGGACTTCTTCAAATGAAAAACATAATTTGGATGCTCTGCAGAAACAAGTAGACATTCTTAGTTAAGTAGCCATGTAAAAAGGCATTAGAGACATCTAGCTGCCTCATATACCAGTTATTATGCATAGTCAAACTAAGAACACATCTTGTAATGGTAGCCTTGACCACTGGACTAAATGTCTCATCAAAATCAACAACATCAATTTGATGAAATCCCTTAGCTACTAATCTAGCTTTGTATCTTTCTAAAGTTCTATCAGCCTTTAGTTTGGTTTTGTATACCCATTTACAACCCAAAACATTCATTCCAGGAACATAAGGAACATTCTCCCAAGTGCTATTCTCATGTAAGGCATCATATTCATTTTACATTTTATGAACCCATACAGGAATCTTAACTGCAACTTTAAAAGTTTTAGGTTCTGCCAAAATTTCTGGCACATCACTAAAATCCATATGAACTGGATACCTAGTATGAGATGAATACGATGAAAGTCCTGCTGGCAGATGTTTACATCTACTTGTAAATGCTACATAGTCAGAACCAAATATCTTTTTAGTATGAACTGAAGGAACATGCTAAGACATAAAGGAAGTAGGAGTGGCTGAAATCAAATTTTCATAGATAAGGACTTACCTCCCCTGGTGATAACAAAGCAGTAGAATCCTGCAAGTTTGTAGAAGCAACTGTAGAAAAAGTAGAATCACCAACTAATTCCCTTGAACATGTTGCATATGGACATTCATTGAACACAACACTAATAGTAGTGTAAACCCTTGCAGTATTAGGATCATAGCACCTATATCCCTTGTGATTAGTATTATATCCTAGAAAAATACAAGGCACTGACTTTAGGCTTAACTTGTCTGTCTAGCATGAGCTATGATTGAAAAGCAAAAGAAACCAAAAACCTTTAAGAAAGAATAATCAGGCTTGTGAGAGAATCACACTTGATGAGTACTTCTGTAATTTAACAACTTAGTAGGCAGTTTGTTGATCAAAAATGTGGCTGCGAGAAATGAGTCAAACCAAAACTTCTTTGGGAGTGAAGCATTAAATGACAAGGTATTTCCCATTTCCCATTTCAGTTATTTGTCTTATTTTTCTTTATGCAGCTCCATTCTGTTGGTGAAGAGTTGGACAAGATATCCTAACTGAAATACCACAAGAGCCTAAGAATTGTCTAAAAGGGCCCTTAACTAGTTCCAAAGCACCATCACATTGGAATTCTTTGATTTGTGTATCCAACAAATTTTCTATTAGCTTTTTGAACAATGTAAAACAAACAACACTATCAGTTCTAAGTTTCATTGGATAAATCCAATTAAACTTACTGTAGTCATCTACAAACAAAATTGAAGTACTTATGTCATAGATATGACAAGATAGGACTAGGTCTCCAAATGTCACAGTGGACTAGAGCCAAAGGCATACAAGCTATAAAACTAGAAGGATAAAAAGGAGAACACTTGCTTTTACCAAGTTGACAAAAAGTACAAACTGGATCAAACTTCTTAGAAGAAAGCTTTATTGCTGAAGTTGAAGCAAGATGATGAACAATCCTAGAAGATAGAGGTCCAAGTCTTTGATGCCACAAAGATGGTGAGTTAAAAATTGTTGCAAAAGCTGTTTGAGAAGCCACTCTGACAAGTTGGGAAGACTAAATAAGATAAAGATTCTGAAGCATATATCCCCTAGCAAGAATCTTCTTATTGTGAAGAGACTTGATTTCATATCCCCATGGAAAAAATTCAAAAGAGCAAGAATTGTCATAAGTAAACTTTGCAGTAGACAATAAGTTGTGTTTAATATGCAGAACAAGCAAAATATCATTCAACGTAAAAGAATTTGAACTAGCAGAAGGTACTAATGTGCCTGAACCAGTAAGTGTAATAGTTAGTAACTTACCATCTCCCACCATAACCTGATCATCACCAGAATATGTTGTGTTGTTAGATGGCTAGTTGCACCTGAATCAGGGATCCACACAGGACAAGAATATAATAACCCGACCCTCCACCGATACTGTCCCCACTTAGCTACTGCGGTCATTCGGCAGTGTGGGTTTTTAACGGGCACCATGATAGACACATTTTTGTGTCTGATGTTTCTCAATTCTTTATATTTATAGTTATCGATTTTTATACTAATATTGTTATTTATGTGTTTGTAGGAGTTTTTTGGAGAAATAAACTTTTGTGGAAAATTTTATTTAAAAGTGTTCAAAGCACCCTCAAAATTTATAAAGGCACATGTACTTTGGATAGGGGCACCCCCTTTATTTTCAAAATTCAAAAGCAAAAATTGGCGGGAAAGCATTGTTTTCATCTGTGAGAAAAGTTGTTCGATAATTTTGGTTTTTATTTCAATAGTTAAGGCAAGAATATACTCTAGCCTTATAAAACGGAAGCTTAACTTGATATGGGAACCTCTTAATCAACAAATCTTGTCAACAGGGTGGTTACGTTAAAAAGGGATGAAAATATATTCTCGGTCATTATGTTTTGATATGTAATAAAGGAGATTATCAATAATATATTGTTGAAGATATTAAAGGAAACAATCAAAATATATGGTCGAGACTTGAGAAGAATCAGACCGAGGAAAGAAAAAAATCAGATCGAGATTTTGATTTTACTGCAGGGATTTGATTCTCATCAATGAGAAAAGTTTCACGAGATTTAGGGCGTTTATGATATTCTATTATAAATAGTGGGTCAAACAAATCAATTGAGTGGGGGTTGGAGAGGCCAGAAGCGAAAATATCAAAATCCAGAAAAATGCTCGTGATGAAGAAGATGAAGAAAACGTTGCGAAAAGGTTGAAGTTTCCGTGGCCAAAAAGTTGAAGATTCTGTTGCTAAAGCTTTCAACTTTGCAACATTTATCTTCATTTGCAACGTTTATCTATAGTGAAACACTTTTCCCTCTAACAGTGACTCTGTAATGCTTATAAACGTTGCAATTTCCTGTTTTTCATTATTTTCACTCTTTTTCATCATTTATAAACATTTTGAGCCATGAATCATTATTTTGAGCAAATGATTAATATGAGGAGCTAAAACCCTTTGCTGAGGCAACAGAGGAAGCAATTGTTTCAATAAAAGTGGTATATTTCTATTTTAATTGATTTTTACAATTTCTTTTATGATTAATTGCTTTGATTAAAAATTGATATAAAGATTTTTATTAAGCAGTTGTGATTTATTTTGATAGAGCATGCTTAAACTAGGGTTTTTGATGTTCTATGCTTTCAATTTACAATTGCTACTTTGAAAATCTACTTTTGCAACATATTATAATCACTATAAATGTAAAGAATTGCATGAATATTGATTAGATTGAATCATTTCAATTGGTTAATGGTGAAATTCATAACCTCAGTATTTGTGAATATTATTTCATCTTTTGTGTATATTTTCTATTTTAAAATTAGTTTATTAAATCTAAAATCAATCTTCACAAGTTCGAGAGTTTGAAACCCTTTCTTACCACAACTACAAATCACATCACACCACTGTAATTATCCAGCAACAGCTTCCCGGGAGGTCACCCATCCCTGGATTACTCCCGTCCGAGCACTCTTAACTGCAGAGCTTTTTGTCAACTCTGGAACCAACTGTGCTGAGAAGGCCTCGGTGTTAGGAAAGGACAAACAATTATTTATATTCCAATCGGCGAACCGTACATGCCAAATCGGGGTATTACATTGCCACCATATTAAATTGGAGCCGTCCTCGGCTGCAGAATATATTCAAGCCCAAATCTCCAACGTTCTCTGCCACTCATGAGACCAGTACCTGGAACACCTCGTCCAGCGTACTCTCTCACCCTCGGAAGATGACCCGTCGTCGGCTCTGAGGGAGGAACTTTCTTTCTTGTCCTACATGTGAGGGAGGAACTTTCTTTCTTGTCCTACAAGGAAGGGAGTCGACTGAACATCTCAGCCATTGGCGGGAATTTCGCCCGCGTCCGATCCCCAATTCTTGTTCACCGTGGATGATCTGGGTGAATTGTGACCTCGTACGATCGTGTTGGGTGAGCAAGAGCCGCTTCGTCACAGTACTGACTTATGGGCTAACGGGTCACACTTTGGCCAAGTATCTACCGATACTGTCCCTATTTAGTCACTGCGATCATCCAACAATGTGTATTTTCAACGGGCACCACTGCGGTTATCCAGAAGCAGCTTCCTGGGAGGTCAGTCATCTATGGATTACTCCCGCCTGAGCACGCTTAACTACAGAGCTTTTTTTCAACTCTGGAACCAACTGTCCTGAAAAGCCATCGGTGTTAGAAAAGGACAAACCATTACTTATATTCCAATCGGCGAACCCTACCTGCCGAATCGGGGTATTTCAACTAATTTACTTTTCATATCAAGTATGATTGAACTTTTAAATAAGATGAATTTAAGCATATGAATCCACTAATCATCTTTAAAAATATTATCAACCAAACATTTTAAATCAAATTACATTTTAAGTAGTACAAGAACAATTCAAACACTAAACAAGTTCTTAGTTCCACTTCAATCCGAGAAATCTGCAAGAATGTTAATTGGGGTGAGATGACAGCTCAGTAGAATGTATTCCCAATCTCAAAACATGCATAACAATATCAATGAGTTAATTAACATACATTATGAGTATACGACATGATTTTGAGCAATCAATGAGTATATATTCAACCAACAAGATTATCACACAAGTATTATTTTCAACAAATCATTTAATTCATTTGTTCAATCATGCATTCACAATACAAATATTGTTCTACAAATCATCTAATTGAGATTCAAAACAAGACTTTACAATATTAATAATATTTCAAATAATTTTTCAAATTAGATTTCAACAAATGAGTTCATGGTACGAATGTCCTTGGTTCGTACTCCACCTATAGTTTATTCGGCACGGACATCCGCCATCGATGGTCGGGAACATAAGTTCATACATGGGCATCATTACCTATTTCTTTAATTCTCGGGGATCATTACCTGTTTTACTCTCGAGGATCATTACCCGCCGTTAGCATGGAACCATGTTCCATCTAATGGTAAAACATGAACTCATTTCAAATTTGTATTTTACAAATAATAAAAGCAACCATAGTTAACAACATATGAACAAACAACATGAATTTCCTTTAAGCTTTTAATCAAACTAACTAACTGTTGACATATTATATTATATGTTTAATAGTGATAACTTTATCTGATCGTCTTCAAAGGAACCTATATTAATAAATCAAAAACAACATATCCAAAATTCACAGCAAATTAATGGTTTAAACAAAAGATATTGTATTTACAATGACATCCTAAAAACTGGACAAATTATATATTAATACCAAACAATTCATGGTAAATTCATAATAACCTGAAATTGAGCAAATCCAAATCACAATGAAACATATCATACATAGATACAACATTTATTAAGATTACAAATCATTATAGCATCATTAAGATTGCCTACACACATCAAAACCATAGCATATCGAAACTGCCCAGAAAATTCAGAAATCAACATCCTAGTTCAAACATACCTTCAACGGTGAATATATGGTGGATTATCCTCAAATTTTAACCATAGATATCTAAGCATGTTATATATCAACAGAAAAAGAATGATCATTGATCGGAGTTATAGATTTATACAAATGAATTACAGAATCATAACAAAACAAAATCATACGAAATCAAAATGAAAACAAGCAAATGATGTAAAGAGAAAATGATCTAGAATTTACCTTTTTAATAGCTAGATATTTGTTTTGATTATCCATAGACTTCTTCTCTAAACAACCTATCTTCTTCTTCTTCCCATTCTCTTTAACCTTTTTATTTTTTACTCTAATTTTTATAAACCTTATACTAATATTAAATCTCATGTTTAACAATTCTAAAATTATTTTAATTATCTTTTCATTTTCCCTCAAATTTATTTACATAATAAAATTAATTAGGTGACTATACTTCCACCCAAACTTGTAGCTTTTCTAATTCAAGCAACCTACCTAGGTTAAGCCAAAGTAAATAACAACCTAAACAACAAGGTTAGCTAAGTCGGGCATAACCAGACCCTAGACCTTAAATTAAAATGTCGGGTATTACATAGAAGGTCCAAAGTTCCATTGACCAACAAAACTAGAATCTTGAGTAGGCTCAATAGGAGTAGAAAAATGACTTGAACTATTATTCTCATCATGAGTCAAAGGATTAAATGTAGGAGTGACCTCATATCCTTCAAAGGCTTTTTCAAAGGCAATAGTGACATACTTTAAATTTGAATAACAAAATCTGCATCTACTTGCAAAGTGGCCAAGCTTATTGCATATTTGACAAGTGATAATTTTATAGTCAACATTAGACTTATGCATATGATTGAATTCACCCTTCTTGAAAGTATGAGTAGAGGTAGAAGGAGAAGAACGATTATTAGATGAGTAAGAAGGATACTGATTTGGTGGTTTGTTTGGAGGATGCTGAAAACAAGATCGTTTGACATAAAAAGCTAAGTTAGATAGATCAGAAAGTAAGGATGAGAATCAATCTTGTTCTTGATCTCTTAACCATTGTTCATGATATATGAGTCTAGACCCTAATTCACATAATGCAAGAGGAGTTTCTCTATTCTGAATAGTGATAACAAAGTTGGAATAATCTTTTCCAAGACCAGCTAAAGTATTGATAGACACAGTTTAGTGTCTAAATTGCACCTTAATTTCTAGTGAGTTAGTATTCGATTTTGTGTCTATTACGTGTTTTTATGCTTTTGTAGGTACATTAGAAGAATAAAG
>JAJJMC010007665.1:113265-220505 GCA_023531435.1 Papaver californicum
CAACCCATTAGAAGATCCATTAGAAAAATGCCTAACCAACTACAGATTTAATAGCGATAATGATAGGGTTATTGATGAGGTTCGTTCTTTGTTAGGCTTTGCACCACCGGATTGTAATTTAGAAGAAGCAGTTGACTATTTTCGAGAATCTGACGATCCGGAAATGAGGGAAATTGTTATTAGTCTATCTAGAGACACTGAAAACTCTAAGTTTGGGGGTGACTATCATTCTCCATGTGCTATACCATTAACTCTTAAGAAGGTCCCTAGCTTGGGACCTGACATAGGCACCGCTGCAATTTTACGAGATCATCCTCCAGTTAGATTTACCGATCCTCAGTTGCCAGAAACCCATCCTCTGGTCGATGTGGTTTACCTAGATAGGGATCAAGGTGTAATCAGATCGTTTATCCTCTTAGCTTGCTGCAGTTTACTTCTACCGTGGGGCACACTATTTGATTCAGATGACCCACAGTTGTTCCGATTATTACTATATGATTTAAGGGAGTGACTAATTCTTTTCTAGTCTGGCTGAAGACTTTAAACTTAGCACTTCTTGGGAGGTAACCCATGCTCAGGCATTCTGGTACTATCTTTCTGACTCCCTTACTTTTACTCTTTTAGTATTGTTCTTTACTTAGAAACATTGAGGACACTGTTTAATTTAAGTTTGGGGGTATTGGGAGACTTTTTAAGATTAATAAGATTTGGAATTTAGAAGCATGTGAACAATTCAGGGTGACACTAACCACTCTAGGTAGATGGAAACTTAGCCATTTTGCTATAAGGATTGGTGTGCCCAGCTAGAAGGTCTATTCATAAAGGAGACAGAGTTCAGGTGTTAGAAATAACATGATAGTTGTCACCACCATATCACGTTCTGTTTTATTATTTGCAATTTTGTGTTTCTCTGAGAGTATTGGTGGGTCCTAGCATCGACATGTTAATTAGCACTGGAATGACGTTTAGTGTGTTGAGATCATGCCCCACATGAATAATACGGTAGTGTTTTAGAATTATGTGTGTGGTCCCCCTGTCTCCGTCGCCTAAGCAAGCGTGGAATGCAGGATCCATGGGACCACACATGTATTAGGTGTCAGAAAAAAAAAATCGAAGAAAAAAAAAAAAAAAATAGAAGAAAAAAGTTAGAAAAAAATTGAAAAAAAAAATAGTATTTGGTATTTTAAAGTTCTCCCTGTCTCCGTCGCCTAAGCAAGCGTGGAACGCAGGATCCATGGGAACTTGTAAATATTTTAGTTAGTAGTAACCGTTGAAAATAAATGGGGAGTATCTCGACACACTAGGTTTCATCTCGGTACTGACCTTCAGACAGATATGGGACACATCGTTCGCCTCAGTCAACATTTGCGACTTTCTACAGTCTACGTTCATCTTCTAAGTCTTTTTCATGTGATGGGTGGTTAGATAACTATCTGAGTAGAACTCTGTTGTCTTAGATATGAATTTTAGTATGCTTGAGTTAACACTCGTGTACAATGATTGGATCCATAAAGGGTAATGGTCCATATAGCCGAATTATTAAGTAGCCAACTAACTAGCTTGTTTAGTGTCTATCCTTAATCATTCACGTGTTGCTAAAATCTAGATTCAGGTTTTGTGGGTATACCTCTTGTAAACCCTCACGAGACAAAACTCGTCCACTAGGGACACCTAGGGGTTTAACGGCTTACTGCATATGCTAAATGTAGTCGCGATTCCTGCGAAAGTGAGTTAGGATTTTTACTTTATTTTTTAGAATACTTTGCTCGAGGACTAGCAAAATAGTAAGTTTGGGGGTATTTGATAGACACAGTTTAGTGTCTAAATTGCACCTTAATTTCTAATTCGATTTTGTCTCTATTACGTGTTTTTATGCTTTTGTAGGTACATTAGAAGAATAAAGATTTGTGGAAAAATTGGCTCAAAAAGTGTTAAAGGCACCCGGAAAAATGGATCAAGGCACCCACACTTTGGATTGGGGCACCCTTGGATCGGGCTGAGCTGGATCGGGTCAACCCAGCGAGCCAGCGAGTCAACCCAGCGAGCCAGCGAGTTAACCCAGGATCGGCCGATCCAACTCATCGGGAGTTCCTGTTTCAACGGGAAAAGGATTGGTTGCGATTTTTGGGTTGTTTTCGGCAATTAAAGATGCCCCATTGCAATTAGAGTTGGAAGAAATCAAAAGACAATGATAAATCCCGTGAAATCAGCTCGAGAAACCCAATTTTGGCCGGAATCAGGACTCGGTTCCTGTTTGGATTTGGATTGAAGAATTGGAGTGATTTGAGAGAGTTCTATTAGGTTTAGAACTCTCTCTAGGGTTTGTTATAGCTATAAATACCAAGAGATTCCAAGAAAAAGAGATACAAAAGCCTAGAGATCGATTCAGAGAAATTCCGGTGGAGTTCCGGCGCCGCCGGTCACCTGCTGGTGCATCGCCGACACTGTTCTTCACCCACCATCGCTGAAGAAGACGACTAAGCAACGTATGTAACTGTTGTTGTTCCACTGTTACAACTCTGCTCCTGTTGCCTTAGATTTTGAACATTTTTGTTGCTTAAAGCTCTCTGTAACAGCTGAACCCTGTTCTGTGACACTTATATACGTATCTGTTCAGCTGTTGCACTATTCTTTAACCTTGTAATCAATATTTTGAGCAATGAAATCAACTTTTGAGCAAGTTTTCTTCACCATGGGCTAAGTTTATTTACTGGGATGATGGATAAGGTATTTTTCTCAATTTTATGTGATTTAATTATTTTCTAATAATTATTTATAATTCTTTTGTTATTAGAATTGCATAGTTTTAAATAGTAAAAACGGTTTTCTTTCAACAGTTGTGCTTTTGCTTGATGGATTATGCTTAGTTAATTAATTTTGATAGTCCATGCTTGTGATTTACCTCTGTTTGTTAGCATAACAAAACCAATTTTGGCAATTATTTGGGCTTCAATTAATTTAAAAAGAATTATCTGATTAATCACATAGGTTGTTAGAATTACCTGATTCCTGATTCCTGGTATTTTTAAAATTATTCAAAAATCATCTTTAGGTTATTTAGTCTTTTTCTTACTCCTGAAATTTTCTAGAGTTAATTAGAATCATTATTTTCTAAAATCATTACCTTCACAAGTTCGAGAATCGAACCTCTTTTTACCACTATATAAAATCACATCAATTTTTGGCGCCGCCGACGCGAACTTGTTTTTAGGTTTAGGGTTTTAGATTTATTTTTAGGTTTTTATTTTTTTTTACTTTGTTCTATTTTACGTTTGTTTTGGTATTTTTCCTTTTTACTACAGGTTCGATTTTGGATCGAAATGAGATTACTCCCAAGTTTTGGAGTTAAAGCTAAAGACTTGGAATTAAAAAAGGGAAAAGCTTAAAGAACGAAAAAGAAGATCGAAGATTTTATTTTTTTTTTTAAAAGTAGATTTTTAATTTATTTTAATTAGTTTTAATTAGTTTAGAAAATTGTATTAGGGTTTTTATTAATTCTGTAATTTTTATTTTATTTTTGGACACTTTTGGACATTTTATTTTTAAACCCTACGGAAGGGTAATTTTGAATATCAAACTGTGTGCAGGGACGGACGACAATTACGATATTGTCTCGGCCCCTCGGGTTCGCACACTATTAAAAAGGATATTAGTGGCCCGAGTCGACTTCAACGGTTCGTCGCCCGTCTAGAACGGGAGGTAAATTTCGACCAACCCACGAATCTCCTGTCAGTGGGTTTTCTGGACGCCTTTGTATGCATATATGTTGAGGACTGAATACGGAACTTAATTTCTGCATAGTAAAGGGCAAGGCCTGGCCATACAAGATAAGGTTTCGGATTTCATCACCGTCTCCTTCTTGCCCGCCTTAGGAAAACGAAACCTACGCGAACATAAGCTTAAAATCTTGACTAGAAAGAGACCGATAAGGTAACGAGCTTATAGGAAAATCGGTCGGAAGGACTGTATTGGTTACCTTATTAGCCTAACTCAAAAAGCAGGAAGATTAGATTAAAGTTGATTAGAGCCGCCCTGTAACCCAGGGAAGCGTTGCCAAAGAGACAGGGGTATCAAAGCTCCATTGAGCTTCTCCTGTTTCTCTTCAACTTGATTTAACTCAGATCGCTCAGAGAGATTCGCTAAAATTGTAACCAGTTGCCTTCTGAAAGAATAGAAGCTGGTCTAGAAACAATCTAAGTGGAACCATCATGCTTGTTGTTTGCTAGATTTAGGTTTGATTTGGTTGAGTCAGGGCATGATTGTGTTTGATAAATTTCTTGTTAGGGTTTAATTTTTGCATTCCAAGAACGCCCTTAAGGCGAACTTGGAATAGACCGTGTCAGCAATGACAACTCTGAAGGATTTGTGGAATCCAACCAGGACCTTACGTCCATCTTGCATCAAGTTAGCCGCTACTGAAGCGAGCTACGAATTGAAACCCAAAATCATCCAGATGCTTCCATTATTCTTAGGAAAAGAGAACGAGAATCCCTATTTTCATGTTAGGGAGTTCGAGGAAATATGTAGCACAATCAGGATTAGAGACTTGAATGACGAGTCTATTAAACTTAGACTATTTCCCTTTTCACTAAGAGATAGAGCCAAGTCATGGTGGTATAGCTTGGCCCCTCAGTCGATTGAGACCTATGCCCAACTTACTTCATCTTTTATTCAGAAATTCTTCCCTAAGAACAGAATATCCTCAATTAGGCAGAAAATTTTCACGTTTTCTCAGCAAGAGGGAGAGTCTCTGTATGTTTATGTAGAAAGGTTCAACGACTTAGTGTCCCAATGCCCAGACCACGGTTTAGATGAGTTAAGTCTAGTTCAGATTCTCTATGAGGGTTTGGATTATGCGACTGTAACCTTGGTTGAGTCCTTGTCAATCGGAGAAGTCGACAGTAAGACTCCTGCTGAGGCGATGCAATTGCTGAGTGACATCGCCGAGAAAACCCATCAGTGGGAGAGCAATAGAAATCCCAACCCATTAGAATCCTTATCTAGAAGGCTAGAACTGGTCGAAATGAATCAAACTAGTAGTTTAGAGCCCCAACCCAATCCAGGAGGTGTCAATGAAATGGCGACGGGTGAGAAATCATCAAGTCACGTGAATGCAGTCACAACCCTCAGGAATGGTAAATTGGTGGACAACGGGGTAACTGGGCCTGATAGTGGACATACTGTAGTTCACCCTGACCCAATAGCCGAAGAGACTGATAAAGTCTCTGATGAGCCTGAGGAAACCCCTCGGGCCACCGATTTTATGCCTAAAACCCCTTATCCAAGGTTGTTAGCACCTACTAGGAAGGACTCCAGCTTAGAAACTGTCAATATGATAGAGACCCTAGTTCAAGAGACATTACCGAACACTTTGATAGAAGACCCATTAGAGAAATGTCGAGCCCACTTTGGATTAGATTTTAATGAGTTGGACTTTAAGCATGACCCACCAGATACCCTGATAAGTAGTGAGTTAGGCCCATCAGAAGAGGAATCCAAACCATCTAGTGAGATGGAGCTTAGGCCCAACCCATTAGAAGATCCATTAGAAAAATGCCTAACCAACTACAGATATAATAGCGATAATGATAGGGTTATTGATGAGGTTCGTTCTTTGTTAGGCTTTGCACCACCGGATTGTAATTTAGATTCAGAAATTGTGGTTGAGGATCAATCGTCACATCGATGTAACCAAACAAGTTTGTGTTGATTAGAATAGAATAAATCTAATCTTTCCACACAAGAAAATAGATGGATCAAGCTTGACAAAAACGAAGTTTGATATATTCTGAAAAGATAACTGAAAACGAAAACTAGCATTTGGTTTTAGAATGTTTTTTTTCTTGATGATTGTTGTTATGTTGTTGATTTTGATTGAGTTGTTGTTCTGATTAATTTGTTGTTGATTTGTATTGTTGATAAGTTGTGTTGGTGTTGTTGTTGAAGATGGGATAAAGGGAAAATTAGTTGTATTATTGTTTAGACTGTTGTGATTTAAGTTGTTTGCAGCGAAATTGATAAATTATTCATTTGTCTCACTATTAATCATGAACAGTAATAGGTTTTTGAGTTGTTGATTATGAGTTATAGGATCAAAAGAAGAATGAAGTTGATATTCCCTTATTGGTATCTAATACCATGTAATAACTATGAGTTATATTATTGAAGAGTTAGAAAATGACAGTACAACAACTACTGTTTTATATATCATATTACATAGAGGAATGAGTCAAACTAACGATAACAGTAAATCAAGAAAGAAACCGACATAACAATATAAAGACATAACGGAATTTTTAACTAACTCTGTTAGTAATAGCTAAGATAACTATCTAGCATAATATGGTCTAACAAAATTATTTGTCAAGTTCCTTTGAATTCAATTTATAATATACTCATCACATAGAAGATCACTCCTCTTAGCACTACCTTATTTAACATCCAAAACTGTTTGTTTATTTTTTCTTTTGCTGGAATTGATCAATTTAATTATATTGAATATTTTCAATAATATATACTCTTTAAACCGTCTAAGGTGGATGGACTATGCAAATTTTAAATTTTGACTTTCAGAGATATCTCAGCCGTCGGGTGGGATGACCAAAAGGCAGGTCCATTGTATGGATTCCAAGAAAAATTTGCCCGACTGATAGATATCCATGTGAACATTTAAGCCTTGTCGTTATAAATTAGCTACGCAAATATGTGTTTCCAATTGGTATAAAAAAGGAAATTATTGCTGATACTTTAAAAACGGAAATTCTAATTCGATATTTATGTCTGCCATGCATAGACATGTGTATTAAGAACGTTTATTTCCGTTGTAAAATGACTGTCGCAACAAAACCGTTGCTGAAATTTTAAAAATATAATATCAGTTTTGACACTCTACAACTAGTCCCCTACAATTCCCCGATGGGGAAAATATCTCGTGCTAAATCAATATGTGTATTAAACCCTAATTTAAATTGTATTTTTAATTGGACAAACACGTCCACTCACATTGGACATGAATGTTTGTTGGAGATGAAGAGGTATCTCTAATGCGTGTGATGGATCATGTATGACACAACCATTCTTATTAGACACTATGAATATTTATTGGAGATGGAGGAGAATTTCCAATGGATATGAACCCCTACAAGTGTTGATGATTAATTCATATTCAAAGATGAAGAATAAGTTTTTGTTTTCTCTAAAAGTATCAAGAAAAGAATCTTTTTAGTGTGTTTTTGGTCGAATCAAGATTGTACAAGTTTAATATTCGATAACGTTGTTAATAGAGCTTCGTTGTATCCTAAAGACAATATTCAGTGACCCAATTGTACTCGTGAATTATATTCAGAAAGATCAAATATTTGTCTAAAAGAATCTGAACAAGAGTCTTGAAGTCGGAAGAACAACAATTCTTTTTTAATAGAACAATTTTTTGTTAGTATTTTTTATCATTCTATTTAGGCTAAAATTTCCAACATATTATTCAAGTGGAGAAGAAGTAAAATGTTCTAACTTAGAGGTGATATTGATAATGTTGTCTAATAAAAGACCCTCAGTTACCACTTGTTGGAAAATTGGATTAAAATTAGAGGATGAAAAACAAATAAAGAATGGTGTACCCCTGTGTTTGTGGTGAAAACGAATTTTAAAGGTAAATTTGGAAAAATAGGGTGAGCATATGAGTATTCATATAATACCTAAACATTTGTACTGTAGAAGTACTATTTTTTAGATTCAAGAGATCAATCTGTAAAATCCTGGCCTAAATCAATAAATGGTTGTTCCATTCTTGCTTCGGTCATAAAGGAAGGAGAAGAGTAGGTCTTAGGGAGGGAAGCATAGAAAGTGTTGAGGTTGGAGTGCGGGTCTCCAGTAGGTGTGATAGGTACGTAATTGTTATGGAAAAGTTCTGTGTGTATGACCAAGAGAAAAACTTTTCTTGTGAGAATCATATTAATCGACTTGTGTGTTCTATGTTGTATGCTTCGTTTCTCTTGTTTGTCCCCTTTCAATAGATTGAAGGATCCATTTATAATAGCATATTATTAACCGTTGACCCTGTCCTCATAGGAAGTTGTAACAGTTGTGAAGTAGTGGTGAATTAGAGGTGATGAAGAGTATGTTGAAAATCGTGTCTCACTTGTGGGGAAAACTGGACGATTACATACCCATCACTTCTCTAGTTAGCAAACTGTTGAATATTCCAGACCTCCTCGTAATGGGTACATTGCTACACCGCATTGTTGTAAAACGCCAGACCAATACCCTAGCAAATATCCCCCAATTTGTGACATCTTTGATGTCTCGTATGATTTTAGTAGAAAATACTACTTAGTGTGAAGTCAAGTTGTGACTTGCTTAGTCAAGTTGTGACTTGCTTAGTCAAGTTAACTTACTTATCATGCTTGGATAAACATGAATAATGAGTCCTGATGAGCTTGACGAGATTAGTGAGGCTTGTAAGGAGCAGGTAAACTGAAAATAAATATATATTTATTTAGGCCTCATGTCAAGACGTTACAAATTCAAATTTGAGTCGTTCCCTTTGCCATGTTAGGGTTTGAAGGCTTTGTTGACTATTTGGGACACTTATAAGTGTTGTGAACCTAATTTTGGTGTCTCCTAAGACTAGAATTGAATTCTTTTGTATGTCATTCACGTTGGTTGCTTCCTTAAGTAAGGATTAAAGTTGGTAAGGCTAGATTTAGCTAGTAGAACCTATATTTTGTGCTTAGCGCAACTTATGACTTGGAATTTAGGAACAGTTGTAGTACGTTTAGTCGAGTAAATTCATATGTGACTTGCTACATACTTCTATACAAAGTTGTGTAAGCATTTTCAGTAAGCCAATATAATTCAGTTGAGGATGAATATTGACACAAGGTAATTTTTAGGAATTCGGTTGTGGAATATAGCACTAGAGAACACTCAAAATGTTATATGCTAATGGGCGATCCATCTAGGAGCTTAAGACTTGGTATGTAAAATTATAGAATATCTAAGAATGTTACTATGAGCACTAGTGTTATTCTAGTAATTTTGTTCAGAGATGAATGTTGATTCATCTAATGAATTTTGACCGTATATGTAATAATCTGATAGGTCAATCAGTTGATGCATTCATGTGATTAAGTACATAAAGAGAGACATGGATGAGTGCTTGCTTTAAAATTCTTTGTAGAATTATGAAGTTCAATATTTTTGAGACCCATGTTAGAAACATAATCTTTACTATTTTACCTCTGACAAAAATCCACCATCCACACCCTGACTTCAAGGATCTTTCGATTCTTTTAGACAATAATTCGACCTTTCCCAATATAATTGGCGAGTACGACAGGTCTATGAAGTATGCCTCCAGGATTCAATGAATCCCTATCACCATAATCGAATTCAAGGATTTTACTTCCTTGACCTGACAAAAAACACACTCTTTAGGGAGTTTTTGATGATGCTTTACTAGAGAGAAAACATATAATTTTTTTTAATTTATTAGAATGGAAGAACATCTTCACTATTTTATAGGGTTTTTCATGCCCATTGGATATGTCTTTTCATCTCCAAAAGACACCTCCAAAAGCCATCAATGGTGGCTTATGGGAAGAGACGCATCTGTTCAATTTTGAATGAAATTCAATTAGGTTTTCAGAACAAAACAAAAAAAAATCCACGAGATGCTGGCTCAGACTCTACGAGGAGGCGCTGCCCCTAGACCCCACAGCCTGACCTATCAGAGTGACCACAACCTTTGAGAGGTTGTGCCCCTCCAGTCACAGCGGCAAACAATCTTAAAAATATCCAACACCACTTACCACCGAGTTAAAATTGAAACCTTCGTCAACAGACAAAATAAAAAGAAGAGAAAAAATAAAAAAAAACAATTGAGGAATACTTCCACAACTTAGGGATACTCACAGTCACATGGGACTTAATTTTGACTAAGGAGATTTTTTTTAATGATAAAATATTCATATTACCCTTATCCTAATAAAAAAAAATCCTCCTTCATTATTGTTTTCACCACCGCCTCCTTCTTTTTCTCTTTTCCTCTTCTTCTATTTTTCCATAAATTATTCGTTTGATCTTGTATGGGAAGATCGCTGGATCGAGATCTTAATTTCATCAAAACTAATAGTTTTTTTGTTCTTCCAGAAAAACTAAATGACAGCTTCGTGCTCATTATTAATTCCTCCTCAAAGTTCGTTAATGATTTAAGAAATCTTCCCGCAGTCTGCCTAGTGAAGAGCCACCAGTACCCCCTAATTTTTCTTTCTATTCATTCAGTAATTTACTTAAAATAATTAATATTCAATGCACATCAAATTGATTGTGGAAGATTCTAACACTTCAACTGCACCACGTCCTACCATAGTAAATGATATTCAATTCACTGTGTGATCACACTTGTTAAAGGCGACTTTAGATGTGACATAATTTGTCTGTGTGGACTTCACTTTTCTCTCAACGATTCCACATTCTCTAGAAACTAGGACTTCAGTGTTTGAACATGTTACCAAGCTTTGTTGAAGTATGTATATACTTTTACAGTCGGCATTGGTTGTACTCTGAAAGTAATTGGTTGTATTCTGAAGGTAATATCAACATCTGAGAAAGAATTTAATTTTAAAATTCCGTCATGTATTAATACACAACCGACACTGCTTTGAATGAAGTTGCAAAGCCGGCTGCCATGAAAAATCTCTACCCAAAAGAAAAAACCACAGCCGACATTGCTTTGTATACAAGGTAATACCGGATGTACAATTGGCATTGACAAAAAAATAAAATAAATAAAGAAGAATCTTTCATATCATTAAAGTTCATTCAAATCTCCTAAATTTTTCTTTTTCTTCTAAAACTAATATTTAAAAAGATAAAAAATAATCAAAATCTAAGTTTAATCTTAACAACACTTGGAGAATACTCAAGGGTATTTTAGCCATTGTAAAATTTATTTGGATAAGAGGTTTTTCAAATTACTTCATCGAGAGGGGCAAAGGGATTGATTGGAACATGAAAACGTGACTGAATTGGTCCTAGTTGCTCTTCATGACGGAGTGGAAGAAGGTAGGAGATTCTCAAACAGGGATCTAGTGACTTTGAAAGAGTTGAACGAGGAGTCGTATGAGGCGAGTGAATAAATGATAGAGCCTTACGGCTCCAATTATAGGTAAATAAAAAGCAACGGGCTTTTGTTCTTAATTATACGTTAAAAATATATTAGTGCCTAACACGGTAAAAGGTTCTCCTATAAGTGGATTATCTATTTTTTTTATGAATCCTAACTATTCACTATCTTCATTATAGTATGAAGGGGAGACGAATGTGTAGAAGAAGGGGTATATTGATAAAGATTCATTTTTTCATGTTGAAGCATCTACTCGGGGGTGGTGCAGTGCGGACGATTTCAAAGTTGACTCCCCATTCATTAGATAGAGAAGATCTCCAAAATTTAGTGATCCGCTCCCGAACTTATTCCAATTCCAACAATGCGGACTCGGCTCGTAGGGATCGCCGGACTACTTCGTACCAGCAGAGACTCGGTCTATCAATATTGATTCGATCCGAGATCTCTTATTGAATTGCTCATTCAATGAGCATTCTCAATAATATGCCTTGAAGAGGACTCAATTCTCCACGCTCTTCAGTACAAGATTTTGAGTCTCGCGTGTCTACCATTTCACCATCAAGGCATCTTGTACTCGTTGGATTTATTCGGACATTTTCCCTTAAGCGATTTATATGAATCATTAATATTCCTTTTATGGGGATTTTCCATTATTCATATGGTTCCTAAAATATAGAATAATAAAAATGATTTAAGCGCAATAATCGTACCAAGTATTATTTTTACCCAAGGATTTGTTACTTCAAGTCTTTTAAACGAGGATTCCAATAGAAATCCTTCCATTTCGTTGTAACGAATGAATAAACACATAAAACCAAGAGCATATACAGTATAGAAGAGAAAAATAACGAAGAATTGAAAGAATGCTTTGGAAGTAAGAAATGAGACTTTGTTTGGGAAGTAAGAAGCCCCTTTGACATCTCTCGATCTGCAAAGAATTCTCGACGTGTAAACACAGAGACCAAGGACTGATCTTTAAATAGAAAAAATAATGGATCTACAGGTCCCAAATGTATTAGTTTATTTAAAAAAAATTTGTTCTTCGGATGATTGATTTATATTTATTTATTTAAATATTTTTTAATTTATAAAATATTTTATAATTAAGAAATTAAAATAAACTAAAATCTTATCTTATTATTATTTTTATTTTTATTTTGTTGATGTAGGGTTGCTTTTGCAGACAGCTTGCACTATAATTTTTGACTTTTCTGTAATTCTTTTCTAGTTCCTAAGATATTTGTGCCAGTGATTCTACTGGCTGTTGTTTTATTTTGCATCTTATTAAAACCATGCCAAACACCTTTACCCTACACACTACACTACATTCAATGACATATTTCTATTTCTTGAAATATCCGCTAATTAGTATCATTCATGCTCTATTATTAAATCCATAATAAGAACCAGTTTCATTTGGACATGCGTTGAAAGTTAAAATTATATTCATTTTTTCACTTGTCAAACAAGTTACTATAAAGGTTTATCTCCCAACAACCAAATCTTGCGTTGTTGGGACACGGATTCTTGCTCAGACATTATGGCCTCAAGTACGGGATTATGTTGAGATACAGATACTAGTACTACACATCAAGCCATACTCAATAAGTTTCAACAATACCATGTGAAAAGCAAATTTAGCACCTTTTACTGGTGATAATCTAATTAAACAAGAAAACTGAAATGCTCCTCTAATTTAATTTATGCTAAACCCGAATGTACAAATCAAAATAAAAAATATATACGCATTAATTCTAGCTAACATTAGAAATATAGAAGGCAGGAGAATCTTTTGGGGTTTGAGTGGTTTACAATTTGTCGTTATCTTTTTTTTTTCTCTCTCCAACAGTGCCCATCTTAACATAATATCCACATCAAAACTGGTCCCCCGTTTATAGAGATTACAAGTAGAAAGAGGAGAGGATAAAAATGGTGGTCGCAGCAACAACGGATGATGTAATCTTTAAAGCACAAGGAAGGATTCTTGTTGAATCTCCAACAGCTAAACCTGCTAACCAGGATGCATCAGCTAACATTGCTCCTCCTCCTGATTCTGATTCAGTACCCGACCCGGTTCCAGATTCTGTACCCGATCCATACCCTGAATTGGTATTAGAACCATACCCTGAGTTTATATTTGATCCATACCCTGCATTTGTTGTTGAACCATACCCATCACCGGATCCGTATGCATATTCGGGATTCGACCCATCCACTGCTGCTCCGGTAGCAGGTGGTGTCATTGCTATTGTCGCCGGTGGGGCTGTAACCGGTGTCGTCTCCTTTGAAGCCTTCTGACTGTTAAAATAATAAAACAAGAAATCAGGGACTAGTTTATAAAAATAAAAAACCATAGGGGTCTTGGTCTTAACACAATAAAAAGAAGTAAAAGTTAAACCCAGTAAAAGAAAGAAGCACAATTGCAGCTTCTTTTCCCTGCCATGCCAACACAGAAACCAAAACCTTTTACTAACTTTTTTTATCGAGATCTACGAAGAAATATCATAAATTTTTACCACAAGTCTTCAGAAATTTACCTATTTGAATAAGAAGGACAGAACGTAATAGTATAATCAGCTCCGGTACAGGTGAAGGTACTGGTAGCATCATCATACGCATAACTATAGGATCTAGGGCAAGCAGATTTAAATAACTTAGAGTAAACAGATGGTCTACACGTAGCAGGTGTACCAAACTCTCCACTACAACAATACTCCGGTTTACGGAACGCTTCACAAGCACTTTTACAAGCATCACCGTTATCAACTTTCAACTCAGTTGGACATTGCCGATTCAAATCAGTAACACATCCAGTTGCAACACAAGTACTACCCGATTGACCAGTGCCTTCAACAATCATGGGTAAGTTATATCCATCGACAAGACTAACATCGTAGAAATCTTGACTACCTAGACCTAATGTGAACTCAGCTAGTGTTGCTGGTGGTGTTGCTCCAGCTCCATTACATTCTATCTGACCCGATCCACAATCAGCTGTTGAACAACTACCTTTACCAGATGAATCGAATGTGCAACCGGTTCTACCCCAGAACCGACCTGACCAACCTCCTGGAGCTTGGAAGGATACTGAGTTGCTCTTTGGTAGTTGAAAACCTGTTGTTCCAAGCTTGGGGCTGCCTGAGTTTGATAGTATCCCTGGCCAGACTGTGTCGTCACAGTTGTTTATGAATGTAAATGTCGCTCCTGAAATACCTGCACGAGAAAAAAGATCAAGCCATGGTGCATTTTTATCAGTAAATGAAGTATGAACATATACTTATTTACTAGGTAGAGAGGGAGCTAAATACTTACATTTGGAAAACAAGGAGAAAATAACAAGGATGAGAATGAGAGAGAGGGACAAAGTTAAGGATACTATGGTCTCAGAATGCATGATCACTAATCTTTTTTTTCTTTTTTTTTTTGTATGTGGGTTTGATTAGGTAGGTGGAAGAGATAAGTAAACAGAAGGATTTGGTGAGAGAGAGTAGGTATGAAGAAGAAAGGAGAGTTATGGATTCGAGTAGTTGTCTCTTCTTCTCCGGATAATGAGCTAATTAAGCTGCTGCTGATGGGGATGGTGAGATATAGATGTTTATTGTCGTTGTTTCTTCTCCTATATTGATTGACGGGATGAATTTATAAGAGTGAGGAGGAGATAGTATAAAAATATTGACAAAATAGTAGCAATGCGGGTAGGAGTAGTAGAGTGACTAGTGAGGTTCTCCAACATCAAACTACGGTGTGAATAATAATAATAATAGTAAGACAGTAAAATAGGGAAGGGTAGTGGGATAGGGAAGTGTACGACCAATCTGAATGAGGTTGAAAATCACCACCACCACCGCTTAATTAAACCTAACAATGATCACTGCACGAGGTCGCCAGTAGTCGGTAATCTTTCTACATTTATAAGACATTAAGACCTTCACCTTCTCTTTAGATCTGTGTAGCTTTAAATAGAATAAGATTATCTTTGATCGCTTTTAATCGGCTGTGTTACACTCACTGGCTAGACTAGTTATGATTATGTTACCACTACTTAATTAACAGTAATATCATGTAGCGGCCTATATAATTTTATTGAATTGACAATACTATATCATGTCCAAACACATGATATAGTATAGTCTCGAAACAAACGTTGACTGACAGAGTCCTTAAGATGACACAGTATTTAATGCATGGCTCACGGACTTGAAATTCAACCATTCTCATCAACATAGGATTCCCTCAATTGTGAGTCTGTGACTATTATTAGCTCAGAGACCAACTGTGTCCCGACATGGTAAGCTTCCAAACTTCTAGCAACTGATGCAAAAGGCCAGCCAATGAAAATTTCTGACAAGAGTTTGGAGCTGTGCATTTGGAACTCTAAAGACAACCCCCGGCTAATGGGGCCGGGTGCGCAAGCTCAAGTGATTAGTTGCGCGCTGAAATTAAATCAGTGTACTACACATGGTTTCTGAACTTACTTACAATAACAGATATAATGCTTTATTCAGCCAGACTTTAATCATAGAGTTTATTTTCATAAGCGGATGGAAATGCCAAGAAAAGGAAACAACTTGTTCTTAAGAATCGATCATCTTTAACAAAATATTTGTTGAATAATATACTTCATGTAACAGAGAAAAACAAACACAGAGAACTTGAAGATGATTAAGGGAGGGTTAGAATTATACTGCACACACACTCAAACACAGAGAGGTGAAGTCGCATGTTCAACAGACTGCCCTTAACTCAATATTTGCCAGATACACCTTCAGGAAAATGCTGCTATACCCTTTCAGTGACAAACTTGAATTCAGGATAAAATCACCTGATACCAACCCAGCTAGCAAAGCTCGTTGGCCCGTTGTGAACTTAACAGAAGATGAAAGAAAAAGAAAGTAAATTCTAGTGCGCAAATCAAAGCAAGAAGAGGAGAAAAGTCGTCAGGACAGTGGCTGCGACTGGGGTAAACGAAAACCTTAGCAATGTTGTTCTTTTATAGGAGAAGTAAACCTTTGAGTTTTAAAACGGTGAAAATTTAATTTCAAATATTAAATCCCCATTAAAACAAAACGTTAAGATTGTTTTAATTAAAAAATTATTTATGATTTTATTTTCCATTTAATTCAAACGGTAAAATATTTATTTAAAATTAAAGAAACGTTTTCTCATTGATGGGTACACGTGTGCACTCGCAGGCACACGCCAAGCAAGGCTCGCACCAAGGCTCACGCCAAAAACACACGCAAAAGCACACGCAAGCACCGCAAGCCCGCGGCCTGCGGTGCTTCGGTGCTACATGTATGCATTTGCCCACTAGTCCATTTCTCAAGTCCATATCCAATCCACTAGTTCTTTTCCTTATATAGAACATATGTGGTAATATGCATGAACTTCCTCCTTGGTTTGCCCAATGTGGGATAACCAAAGGTTTCTCATTCACTAAGAATTGAAAATGGATGGCTATAATTCCACCCAAGTTTGGACTAGTGATCCTAGCACCCATCAAGCTAATTATAGTAACAAAATTAATTTAAGTAATAAACTATTAATTTTAGTAACAAAACATTTTTATTTCCCAACAATCCCCCACATGAATGACGAAACCGAAAAATCGGAAAATAAAAAGAACGAGAAATACCTCTTAAGCAATAGGTGACCATTTGGAATTGAACCTTTGCTTAGTGAGAAGCACCGGAACTACTTGATGGTCAGTGAACGTGATGTCTTGAACTGCCATTGTTTAGTGTAATTCTTCAATAACTCCTTACGCGAGATATCTCTTAACATGCTGTTAAGTTCACGCCGTTGTGTCCGTTTTGGCCCTGGACGTATCCCGTTTCTCAGAATGCTCTAGAGAATCAGCTCAGTTCTCATTGGAAGCGACCCACTTCCTCATTCAGATAGGTGAGTTCTATCAAGAGTGTTAACTGCTACACCCCATTTCAATCTTAAATTGAAACTATAGAACTCATTAAGACTTTACTCTAAGTCAACCTCACTTGCAGTCACACTATCACGTCTACACCATAGGGAAGGGACAGAAAATAATTCTCTGATAGTGTTTAATTTTTACCCACCACAAATTAGTTGTCTCATTCAAAACCTTGATCTTGGGATCTCCAGTCAGCAAGGTTGAGTATCCTTCATGGCAAGTTTTAATTTATGAGCTTAAGTCTCATCCCCCTCGATGCATTACTAACTACCTCCTTGGATAAGCCTTTCGTCAAAGGGTCCGCGATATTCTCCTTAGACCTCACAAAGTCAACAGAAATAACGCCAGTTGAGATTAGTTGTTTTAGAGAATTGTGTCTTCTCCTTATATGAATAGATTTTCCATTATAGTTGCTGTTTTTAGCATTAGCTATTGCAGCTTGATTATCACAATGTATAGATACAGCTGGCACAGGCCTATGCCAGAGAGGAATGTCTTCTAAAAAGCATCTTAGCCAAGCGGCTTCCTCTCCTGCTTTATCTAACGCTATAAACTCGGATTCCATAGTGGATCGAGCGATACAGGTCTGTTTGGAACTCTTCCAAGACACTGCTCCACAGCCTAGAGTGAAAACGTATCCACTCGTAGACTTAGACTCCTCTGAGTCTGCTATCCAGTTTGCATCACAGTATCCTTCCAGAACAGCAGGGTATCTCTCATAACTTAACCGAAAGTTTAAAGTGTATTTAAGATACTTCAGCACTCTGAAAAGTGCATCCCAATGCTCTTGTCCTGGATTACAGGTATACCTACTTAGTCTACTCACTGCATAGGCAATGTCTGGTCTCGTGCAGTTCATTAAGTACATCAGACTTCCTATGACACGTGAATATTCAAGTTGCGAGACTCCATTGCCTTTGTTTTTCTTGAGTCTACAGGAAGGGTCAAAAGGAGTACTTGCAGGTTTACTATCAAACTGGTTAAATTTCTTCAGAGCTGACTCAACATAATGAGATTGACTGAGACTGAATCCATTAGACTCCTTTCTAATTTTCATCCCTAGGATTACATCAGCAGGACCTAAGTCTTTCATATCAAAGTTCTCATTCAACATGTTCTTAGTGGAATTAATGATTTCTAAGGTTGTACCTAGTATAAGCATATCATCAACATACAGGCATACCATCACACAAGCATCATTGACAGATTTAGTGTAAACACATTTGTCAGCTTCATTTATTTTAAAACCACTAGAGAACATTACATGATCAAATTTTTCATGCCATTGTTTAGGTGCTTGTTTCAAGCCATATAAAGACTTTTTAAGTCTACACACCTTCTTTTCATAACCCTTCACCACAAAGCCCTCGGGTTGATCCATATAAATTTCTTCATCTAGTTCACCATTTAGAAACACAGTTTTTACATCCATTTGATGTATCTCTAGGTTATGGATTGCAGCAATTGCAATTAGCAACCTAATTGAAGTTATTCTAGTGACAGGTGAATAAGTGTCAAAGAAATCTACACCTTCTATTTTTTTATAGCCTTTAGCTACAAGTAGCTTTATATTTTTCCACGGTTCCATCAACCTTACGTTTTCTCTTAAAGATCCATTTACAATCTATGGTTTTGCTCCCTGGAGGTAAATCTACTATTTCCTAGGTTTCATTCTGAATAATAGAATCCATCTCACTAATAGTGGATTCTTTCCACCATGGAGCTTCAGACGAAGTCATGGCCTCTTTATAGGTTTGTGGATCAGTTTCAACTAAACAGGTAATGAAATCTGGCCCAAAAGATTTTTCTAATCTAGGTCTTTTACTTCTTCTTGGCTCATAAACAGATTCATCTTCTTCTACCGGTAATGAATGGCTAGAAGAAGGGACATCTAGAGGATCTACACGTATCACGCGAGATTCAGTTTTCATTGGAAAATATTTTCAAAAAACGAAGCATCTCTAGATTCCAAAATGGTGTTCACACCAATTTCCGAGTTATCGGAACTCACGACCATAAATCTATAGGCAGTGGTGTGCTCGGGATATCCTAGAAAGACACAATCAACGGTTTTAGGTCATATTTTAGTCCTCTTAGGTGGAGGAATAGAGACCTTGGCTAAACACCCCCACACTTTGAGGTATCCATAAGAGGGTTGTTTTCCTTTCCATAATTCATAGGTGATTTTTCTGTTCCTTTAAGGGGCACTCTGTTCAGGATATAGCAAGCTGAGAGGACGGCCTCCTCCCACAAGTTCGCCGGTAGTCCTGAACTGATTAACATGGCATTCATCATCTCCTTAAGGGTTCGGTTTTTCCGTTCAGCCACACCATTAGATTGTGGTGAATAAGGAGGAGTTACCTCATGAATAATGCCATGTTGCGCACAAAATTCTCCTATTGGAGTTACGTATTCACCCCCACGATCAGACCTAACAGTTTTAATGGTGGTACTCATCTGGTTTTCTACTTCTAATTTATATAATTTAAATGCCTCAAGAGCATCATCTTTTCCTTTATGCAAGTAGATATGACAGTATCTAGTACAGTCATCTATGAAGGTAACAAACCTTTTTTTTCCACCTCTGGTTTGGATTGATTTCATATCAACTAAGTCAGAGTGAATTAACTCTAAGGGATTAGAAACTCTGTGGACATTTTTCTGAAAAGGCTTCTTCGCATATTTTGATTCTACACAGACTTCACATTTATGTTCATATTCCAAATTTAATTTTGGAATGCAGCCAGATTTTGCCAATTTGTTCATTGAATTATAATTTACATGACCAAGTCTACCATGCCAGATATTCAATGAGACAACAACATAAGAAGAATCAACTTTATTAATTTCAGTAGAGATTACAGATAATTTGTAAAGGCCCTCAGCCTTATAGCCCTTTCCCACAAAGTCCCTACCCTTAGTGATAATCACTTTTCCGGACTCAAAAACAATTTTAAAACCCTTGTCATCTAGCACACCACTTGAAACGAGATTCTTGCAGATGTCTGGTACATGTAACACTTCATTCAATGTGAGGATTTTCCCAGAAGAAAGCTTCAGCGAAACCTTTCCTTTTCCTGCAACTTGTGCTGCAGAAGAATTACCCATATAGAGTTTTTCTCCTTCTCCTACTGTCTGGTAGGAGGTGAACATATCCTTGCTTCCGCAGACATGTTTGGTAGCTCCAGAGTCTACCCACCAGTCTCTCACATTGGTAACTAAGTTAAACTCAGACACCGTGCCATAAAATTCATTTTTACTACTTTCAGCCAAGTTTACATTTTGTTTCTTAAAATTCACATCTTTGCGTTTTCTACAATGCATTGCCATATGGCCAGACACACCACAGACATAACAAGCTCCCTTAATCTTACCAATAGAAGACTTTGGTTTTTGAATTTTACCTTTTCCTTGAGGGCCAGGCTTGCGCTTGTTGTGGTCCAGACTGAGTGAAGCAAACCTGTGTTCGATCACATGTGCTTTGTTTGACATGTCTCTTGCAGAGGAGACATTCTTGTCCTTTGAGCACAACAACTCTTCAACTTGTATTTTCTTGCCCAGTTCTATCATAGTAATCTCACCAGTTTCATGCCTTAGTCTTCTCTTGTATTCGGCCCATGAACTTGGTAACTTTTCAATCACAGCAGATACTTGAAAGTTTTCAGAGATAGTCATACCTTCAGCAATGATTTCATTAATAATTTTCTGCAACTCCATAAACTGGTCAACCACAGATTTTTCATTCAGCATCTTGTATTGTAAAAAACGTGCAACCAGAATCTTTTTACTTCCTGCAGTTTCTGCTTCATATTTTTCTTGCAGTGCAGACCATAAATTGTGAGCAGAAAAATCATCTTTAGCATTGTAAAAATCATACAGAGAGTCTTCAAGGCAATTTAAAATGTGATTTTTTGCTAAATAATTATTTCTCGTCCAGGTCTCTTTTTCCTTGGATGATTCAGGAGCATCCAGAGCTTTGTTATATGGTTTCAACACTATTTCATCAAGCATATGGAAACTCAGGAAAAAGAGCATCTTCGACTGCCACCTCTTAAAATCCTTACCAGAAAACTTCTGAGGTCTCTCAACATCAGTCTTTGCCATTGTTAGAGAAGATTTTTGAATGCACAGATATTGAGTTAAGATTGTTGGATAATATACTTCCTGTAACAGAGAAAAACAAACACAGAGAACTTGAAGATGATTAAGGGAGGGTTAGAATTATACTGCACACACACTCAAACACAGAGAGGTGAAGTCGCATGTTCAACAGACTGCCCTTAACTCAATATTTGCCAGATACACCTTCAGGAAGATGCTGCTATACCCTTTCAGTGACAAACTTGAATTCAGGATAAAATCACCTGATACCAACCCAGCTAGCAAAGCTCGTTGGCCCGTTGTGAACTTAACAGAAGATGAAAGAAAAAGAAAGTAAATTCTAGTGCGCAAATCAAAGCAAGAAGAGGGGAAAAGTCGTCAGGACAGTGGCTGCGACTGGGGTAAACGAAAACCTTAGCAATGTTGTTCTTTTATAGGAGAAGTAAACCTTTGAGTTTTAAAACGGTGAAAATTTAATTTTAAATATTAAATCCCCATTAAAACAAAACGTTAAGATTGTTTTAATTAAAAAATTATTTATGATTTTATTTTCCATTTAATTCAAACGGTAAAATATTTATTTAAAATTAAAGAAACGTTTTCTCATTGATGGGTACACGTGTGCACTCGCAGGCACACGCCAAGCAAGGCTCGCACCAAGGCTCACGCCAAGAACACACGCAAAAGCACACGCAAGCACCGCAAGCCCGCGGCCTGCGGTGCTTCGGTGCTACATGTATGCATTTGCCCACTAGTCCATTTCTCAAGTCCATATCCAATCCACTAGTTCTTTTCCTTATATAGAACATATGTGGTAATATGCATGAACTTCCTCCTTGGTTTGCCCAATGTGGGATAACCAAAGGTTTCTCATTCACTAAGAAGTGAAAATGGATGGCTATAATTCCACCCAAGTTTGGACTAGTGATCCTAGCACCCATCAAGCTAATTATAGTAACAAAATTAATTTAAGTAATAAACTATTAATTTTAGTAACAACATATTTTTATTTCCCAACAATATTAGAGGCTAGTTTCTACGAAAACAAATTTATATGCCGACTAGGAGTGAGCATATGAACCTAAATCCATCAACCCGATCTAATCTATCCGTATTTTGACGGATGGATATCCAACCGATATATAGACGGATTGGGTATATATATATATATTCTTAAAAACCCACTAAATAATAGATTGGATACGAATGTAAGATAAAAAATTTATTGGGCATCCGTAACAGTTAGATTAAGGGATAAATGAGAATATATAACAGATATATAGATTTATGTGTGCAATTTAAATTTTTTAACTCAACACCATATGAAACAATGATTTAATGTTTAACTATATATATGGATTCGTTACCTCCCTGTAAGCTTTTATAAACTAAACTTCTCTCCAGACGATGTCTCATCTGGATTGTATTCGCAATTCATATTACCAAATGCTTGATTTAACTTACACGATTAACTTTACCATGTTTGTTGTTGTTGGCTTGTTGCCATGTTTGCCTATCTTAAACACTTCTAATCGCTCGCTACTTTTGCTTCCAGCAGCTTAATTGATACATACCATGAAAATATACTAAACTTCTCCGTATCCGTCAGGATTGTTTCTCTAGAATGTTAAATATTTGTATTACGTACTCATGTTATGTCTGATAATAGCTATCTCAAAAATCCATGGATTTATCTGTATCCAATCCGTCCGTCCGTCTATCCATATATGTCAAATCCGTAGATGATGGATTAGACATAGATGCAAATCTAACACTTATTATTTAGATGGATTGGATTTGGATGACACCAAATCCATATGTTTCACCCGTTATTCACCCTACAATACCGACTCATACAGTGATTAATTATTAGTTAAGCACATATTAACTAGACTCAAACTGGATGGGGCACATGAGGTCAGAGTTCTTCCATCAGAGAAATTGAAGTTTGAGTTTAAATAATGTAAGGGTTGGGCTCTCTTACGAGGAAGTTATTTTTAATCTTTCAAATGTTGTTATTTACTTTTAGGAAATTTGATAGTGTACCTCGTACAGTGCCGCTTTTATGGTTTTAAGGTGCTCTAATCAAACATAATGTATGGGGCTTTTTTACCGGTTATTAAATCGATAGAGTTAGAATTTTAGTTTAGGGAGATAAAATATATATAATTAAAGCGATAACTTAAAACTGACTATGATGTCGAAGGTCCTTTAATTTTTTTTGTCTTTTTTACTAGATTTTGTGTTTAAACTTGTAATTTGACATAAGGTACTTCCGAAATTAGTTAATGGTTCCAAAAAATAAAAATTTAGCGACGATTATAATTGTTATATATATCTAATAATATTTATACCTATCTAATTTATTGTAATTATAATTGTTATGTATATCTAATAATATTTATACCTATCTAATTTATTGTAATGTGAAAATAACTGTGACGAAACGTTTCGTAATACTTAAAATTTTATAAATTGACTAATTAATTTTTTTTTACCCCCAACAATAATTTGGGGGCCTAGACGGCCGCTAGACTGCCTACCGTATAAGACGGCTCTAACCCACTCAATATTGTAATTAATAAAATGTTTTTATTTTATTTAACTTTAATAAATACCTCCACTTTGACTATTTTTATCTCATTTTTTTTAATATGCAATTAGCAGTCAGTTAACATCTATTAAAATATGGACGAAGTTATAAATCCGTTGAGTAGTATTTTATATTTCTTTGGTGGGAAGAGTAAATATTATCGAAACCTTAAAATTAACATGGATAATAATATAATTTAAACTATCATATCATATATCTTTCGTGATATATTGACTTAGTCAATAATAAAATAACTAACATTCTGGCAGCTGACAGAATTACTCATTGTGGGGGTAATCTATTAAAGTTCAAACAAACGGAAACACTTTATTAAATCGGTTTCTTACATGAGGGCATTTTGTACAAATTCTCTTTTATTGTGATTTCTACTAAGAAACACGCTATTTTAACTAAGTAGCAGCTAATTAAAATCCCTTAAATATTGGACTAGTGCTTGCACAAGGGTTTTATAGATTTTTGTTACAGAAAATAGCGGTGGCAAATAAATAAGGTATAACATCATTATATTAGAGAAAATAAGAAAGAGGAGTTGTTATTGTTGAAGTCAATTCAATTAATGCATCGCGCCAATATATACACAGGCTTTAGTTGCAAGCAGTGAATATGGCGTGCCACATGTATGGTGACGTGTCAATACAAGGTATAAATTTTATCCAATTTAAATTAACTTAACTAAGTTAATCTTATCATTACTAAGTCATGTTTATTTCCTCGAACAATCCGGTGGTTAGCCATGTATTTAAATACCGACAATATATATAATTTTCTTTCTTGGATGATGGTCGTTATAAATTCTTCCTTTTAAAGTTATATCAGAAAAACTAGTTGAAAAAACCCTGAACAGTTGAATCTTAGAATGGGGTGGCTGTCTCTATGAATTCTCTCATTTGTCGAAACTTTTTCTGTTCGAAGTGGTGCTTATGACCAAGTTTCAATCCTGACTTAATTCACAATGTCAGATGGATGCCTTAATTAAAAACTCGAATCTTTCAGGGATTTAGATATAATTACCAATCACTTGTTATATTTAGATGTAAGCTGAGTCCTTTAGGAACTGCTACGCTAAAGCACATCAACATTAGGAGAATATTTTAGGTCTACATAACCAATCCTGAGTTCGCCAAGAAACCTTCAAATACTTTCGTCGCACTTTAATTATCTTAAACACCAGACTGTAATTTTTAAGCTTCATAATTTTACGATATTAGTCAGATCTGAACATTGCGTTTTATGCGGGATTCCAATCCATGACTTAGTTTAAGTTGGTTGGATTATATGCCTACTTATCACGATGTCGATGTTCATATGTAAAGGGGTATACAACCACTATAGATAATTGAAAATCATATAAATCTCACACATTTCTCTAGTGTATGCACATTCAATAAAGTTTCACAGACTGGTACCAGCTGCTTCAGAAGCATTATCATCTCCTTATGTTAAATAAAGAGGTGTAAACTTAGAGAATGTGGATCATATTCTAATAGTCTCCCACGAACACTATTTGTAGTCTTTTCAAGAGAACTACATACTTTAAAGGTGAATGAATTTTTTTATAAGACATTCGTTCATGCCTTAAGCGTGTCCTAACTAACAACTTGGTTACTGCCAGATGTACAGATAAATTTTTATGTCAACATCCTCAAGCAAGTAAAAAACTATATTTGTTAATAGCTATTGCAGCTATATGCTTTAATCATGAGCAATATCCAACACCTCGATTGCATCAAATATCATCGTGAGAAAAGAAAAATGAGATAGTTGCACGCAAATTTCTAGTGACATCCATACTTTATCTTATCAGGACGATCGAATAACATATTAGTTGTTGACATGCTTACTGCAACCTTTTGGTAGTGTCTGTCATTTCCTAGACTTCAAGAGAAAACCCTTAAGTTTGTCGATATAACACGTGCCATTTTATGGTGATAATATTTCCCCCCTGATTAAGGCGGGCAAATTTTTTTAGGTTATCAACATAATTTGCACCAATCTCTTGTGGTGACTTTTTTCCCCTTGATTAAAGTGGGAGAACTTTAAAGGTTATCAACTTTACTCACGCCAAATTCTGGTAGCAAGTTGTCATGCCAACTTCTGGTGGTATTTTAGTGTTCCTAGTCATGGCGGAAACATTATCATTTTGTTTCTTAAAACTTCTGGTTCCATAATTTTGACCGATTTTTAAGGTAAACTTTCCTCATGATAGTTTTTTGGTTGTAAATAAATCACATGAAAAATATTCTAAAAACAGTTGCAGTATCGACAGAAGATAAAAAAAGTTCACGCCGTATGTGTAACGGCTACCTTCTTCCCCTAACGACGGGAATACAATCTTATCTGTAATAAACAATTACATGTTCAAAATTTAAAATGTCTTATGGAAAGTGATGAATCAACACTAACATATATAGTTAGATGACTCTATGGATTAAATCCGTAAATTCTATGGATTAAACACGTAATACAAAATATAAGGTTGCTTCCCAAAATCGTATTAATTGTACAATTTAAAACCATATTCCGTTATGATATTTTGATTACAACAAAAATAATATATGTACGTACAAGACTAATTACCGTATTTGATATAAATAAAACAGAGAAAGTTAAAAAAGAAAAAACAATAACTTCACCGATAATCAACATCATTATGATTGTTGTTCTTCACTAATTGAAAAAAAAAGTCCGTCGTAATAACAGATGTCTCACGAGTTTTTCGTACTGATAACACATTATGATTTTGTTATGAAACAAGCTACTTTAACTAAGTGGTAGATAATTAATAGCTTTCAAATATTGGAGTAGTGCCCGTACAAATCGAGTAAGAATCTTATTGATTTATATTAAAAACACTAATAGTAGTAAAGTTATAAATTATAACACCACTGTATTAGCGAAAATAAGAAAAAAAATTTCTTATTATTGAAGTTCAATTAGAATAACGCATCACGTCTATATATACACAGGCTTTAGCAGCAAGTAGTGAATATGGACATGCCACCTGCATGGTGACATGTCATTACAAGATATAAATTTTATACAAATAAGATTAACTAAGTTAAGTTAATCCTATCACTACTAAGTCATGTTTATTCACTCGAACAATCTCGTGGCTAGTTATGCATTTAAATGCCGACAGTAAATATAACGTCTTTACTTTTTTCAGGAAGGTTCTTCAATTTATCCGTTTTTCTTTATAAGAAAACCTTATATTAACTAAGCAAAAGTAAACTGTTCTTCGAACTTTGTAAGACAATCAATGCATACAGGAAACGAAAAATTACAACAAATTTACTATTATTATAAATCAAACATAAATCATAGTAAATAAAAACCACTAGTAAAAGTAAAACTACAGCTAAAACTACCGGTGACCATCCATAGTTCTTTAGCCGCATAGTCAATCCGGCTTCACTGCCAATTTTCATTGAGTTGTCCTCTGTTTATATGTCTCCATAAACAAGTTGTAGTTCATAAGCGTCACCGTTTCTTCTTTATTTTATCCCTAGTGTGAGGAATATATCAATTATATATCCTTAGAGCTTCCACAGTGGTGGGAGCAATGGTGGGAGTAAAAGACGGATCAAACTTAAATTTGGTCTTTGGTCCGTCCAAATCCAATCATAGTGGGGCGAGTAAATATGAGTTATGGTCCGGAATTTTTACTGTTTGGAATAAACCCAATTATAGTCGAGCGTTAACTCGTTCCAGGCGTAACGCTGGGTCTCCGTCTGGTGTCATGCGTTTAACTAGACGTGCGTTTCATAAGACGGGCGTGAACCAGAAGTCCGCCCCATCAGGCGTTCACCAAAGCGGACGTCCAATGAAGCGTAACGCCAGAAGCACGCCTGGTAATCAAGCGTTCGTCTGGATTAACGTCTGTGTTGGGCGTTCGGATGGATTAACGCCTGTAGTGGGCGTGCGCGTAATAGAGCGCCTATGTTACTCTAAGCGAGTGCCTACTCAGATAGCCGTTGAGATTTGTTACAGTTGATCAACGACTACATTTTGGTTTGTATTTTGATATACCTATAAATGAATTTATACCCTTTCGTTCCCACTTCGAAACCACACCTTTGACATTTCAAATAACCTAATACAAAGTTTATTTTTATCTCTCCTTTTCATAATTATGGCTTACGATAATTTTAACATTAATGCAGAGAATTTTACCATAGAGGAAGATTTATCCCTTTGTCGAAACATAGTATTATATTATCCAGCAAGGGGTCATGAACGTCGGATGAATGGTTCAATGATCATGGAATGGTTAGAATATATCCATGCTAACTTTTGTAATGAAACAGGTAACCCCAATAGTCGGAACAGAGCATGCCTTTTTTGTCGATTTCAGGAAATAGGTAGGGCGGTACTACAATTTTCAACTTTAACCGCTAAGGTGAATGACAGAAGAATTAGGAATAAAACTGATGATGAAGTTGTTGCCAGATCTCTGGAGGAATGGAGAAGATGGAAAGGTTCAGATTTCAGGTACCAACCTCATTTCGAGATCCTAAGGGTGATGGAAAAATACAACCCTTTTGTGTTAATTGTTCTTCGAAGATGTTTATATCGTCATCCAGGGCGTCATACGACCCGTTAAAGGTTTGATTATAGGTTTTGTGGGTATATCTCTTTGTAAACCCTCACGAGAGATAACTCGTCCGTTGGGGCCACCTAATGGTTTAAAGGCATGTTGCACGTGCTTAGTGCAACCACGACTCCTGCGAAAATGAGATATCTTAACATCTACTGATGTATTGTTGTTCTGAATAAGTGATATTGGTTATTTATGATACTTCCGTTAATTTATTCATTACAATGTAGTAAACATATTGATTATATAAGAGCTAAAAAGTAGACCTAATTTCACTTTCGCAGGCATCGCGACTGGACTTAGCATGTGCAACAAGCCTTTAAAACCCTAAGTGCCCCTAGCGTCCGAGTGGTGTCTCGGGCGGGTTTACAAGAGATATACCCACAAAACCTATCCGCACGATTTAGAAATTGTTATTCCTGACCAAAATATGACCATAAGTGTTCGATGATCAAGTCATCTCGCAAACAAATATGCGTATCTTTTTTGTGTACTACACGTCGGCGTCGCTTAACTCTCATTCTCGAAAGTTCACAATATTTTGTCTCGAAATATTTACCGGTGCATGGTTGCTGCGTTGATCATATTCATATGGTCAATCACCGGGTAAACGCTCATCCTTCACTATCATATTATGTAAAATGATAACAGTTTTCATGATATATGCAAGTACGTCTGAATTCCACATTCTTGCAGGTTGCTTGACGATGGTAAATTGATTTTGCAGTACACCAAAGCCTCGCTCTACATCTTTTCGGCAACCCTCTTGTATTTCTGAAAATTTCTGTTTCTTCTGGGAATCTGGATGTTTAATAGACATCACAATAGTAGCAATCTATGGGTAATATCCCATATCATATTGATGTTCATTTACAACAAAGTTCACAGGGGGTGCTTTCCCGTTGATAAGCTTTTTAAAAATATAAGAACGGTTCATCACATTAATATCATTGTTAGAACCAGACATACCAAAAAATGCATGCCAAAACCAGAGATCATATGACACCACTGCCTCCAGCACAATACTTTCACTCCTTTTGTACGCAGTGTAAGCACCTGATTTCGCCGATGGGCATTTATCCCATTTCCAATACATGCAATCTACACTACCCATCATCCCTGGAAATCCCCTATCCTTGTTCTCATTAAGAAGCAGTTCAACATCACGTTTAGTTGGTGTGCGGAAATATTCTTTCTCATACAAATGCACAATCGTCTTACAAAACCTACGAGTTGCTTCCAAAACAGGGGTTTCTCCGATCCGTAAGTACTCATCTATTGCATCGGTCGCACATCCATAAGCTAACACTCGTATAGCTGCAGTAACTATTTGATAAGGGGTTAATCGAGGAACGCCACAAGCATCTTTTTTTTGAACAAAATAATTATTATAGCTACGGCATCTCCCAATATACGGTTGAACAATTCTCGCCGCATTCTAAATCTTCTACGAAATACATTAGGTGGAAGCGTCGGGTTTCTGCAAAAGTAATCTTTCTAGAGAAGTTTTGCACCGGCATCACGTTCTCTTGGTATTTGGATACGAGTATGTGGCCAATTCATACTTGAAACAATCAATCCCAAAGTGACTTCTTGGTTATTTTGGCTCAATGCAACTAAATTTTCGTCTGATGAGTACAAACTATTGTTATCATCATCACAAGAAGAAGAAGAAGAAGAAGAAGAAGAATGAGGAGGAGGAGGAGGAGGAGGAATAGAAGAAGAAGAAGCATAATATGGATTTTTATTCTCATAATATGTCATTGGTTGGTGATGTTTGCAGTTTTGGTTAGTATTATTAGAGAATCTAGTGTTCAATTTATAGGCATATTAAGATAAGTTTTTGAGTTTTGATATGACCAAACACTCTTGGTATTTTAAAAATTAACTGAGTTGAGGCAAGTGGGGTGAATAGACGCATCAAACATAAGAAGTGTCGATTGAGAAGACAAGACCAAACACAAAAAACGACAAAGGAAAAATTAAATATCTTTTTGGAATGACAATACAAAGCAGATATAAAGGACAAAACAAAGATTAAAAATATCTCTGGAGATGAAAACACAAAGCAGGTAAAAGACAACGTAAATGTAAGAAAAGTCTTTTGAAATGACAACTCAAATCAGATAAAAGATATATCAAAGAAAAAAAATGTATGTTCGAATGATAATACAATGCAAATGAAAGACTACCCATCCGTATCTTGATTCCCGGGCACCGAGCGCGGGGGCATAAATGGAGGCAAAGATGATCTGGATGTGTAGTTACTTGATTGCATTGTTGATGATGATCCCTGACCCATGGTATTCCACATTTGTGGTGGCAAAGTTTGAGGAAAAATGTCAAACCTAATGGGTGGTTGTTGTTGACGGAAATGGGCCAGCTGTAACTCAAAATTGTTGATGTGAGTTTGTTGACCCCGTATATCTTCATCTTTTGCCATGATAAACTCCATCCTCTCCTTCATTTCATTTAACGTAAACGTACAAAATTCTTACGTAAAATCAACATATTGTTGAACCAAACCATAAGCTTCGACCTGTCATGAAAAAAATTAAATCATATTCTCACCCATTTTTATACGATCACCAGACCAAACAATATGTTGTTGAGGCGGAATGGATACATGTTCACTAGGTTCTTGGATGTTGTGTTTAATACGATCACCAGCATAACCGTATGTTTCAACCTCCCAATCGACTTTGGTGGCATATTTCTGCAAGTTAGTTACATGTCGCCAGTACTCCATATACAAATCATAAGTAACAACATGCACTAACTGATTTGCAGGGACCACTTCGTTTTCCCTCAGCTCGTTAGCTTCGTCATTGTTCAGGTTACTAATACGAGTAGGCGGGTTGTTGGGAACGCCCCATGTAGAATGATATTGCCTCCAACACCGTTCTTCGAGGTACACGTTATTCTGTAAAAATAAAATAACTATCAACAAATAAACCAATCAACTAACCAAAATTCAAAAAGAAATAAAATATAATCCTATGGAAATAATTTATCAACTCACAGTGCCTAGCCAAGTGAATATAACCCTTTTCTATGAGAGCTCTATTGCTTTCCGTCCAATATCAGTTTCAAGGACTAAGATAGCGGAATCCCACGGTTGCCAGGGCACATCGTCTACAGTCAACTGATTAAGAAAAGTCCTTGAACGAACAATATCAATACTATTCCTTCTTGTACTCTTCCACCGAGAACTTCTAGGCCACACATCTTCACTTTCACTCGTTGGGTTTTTTGGTCGACATATGCCCAGATGTTCGTACCCCCAAACTAGAATATGTAGACAACCAACGAAATAAATAAATTAGTAACAAATAAACATTTAAAAGAAATATAAATAAGACTAAGAAATTTACCTCCAATATTTGGAAGGGTCCGGCTAGTGACTTGTGTCCCCTGCCAGATGCGGCGAGTCCGGAATACAATTTTGCAAAAACAGCACTACCCCAGTCATAATTGCCAACTGCATTTAGATCCTAAAAAGCAGCTAACCATTCAACATCAATATAGTTTTTTGCATTGGAAAAGAAAAATTGACCCAAAACATATATACAAAAGGCTCTGGCCACTCTCTCAACAAGTATGCTATCATCGTTAGCCACAACCAATGTTTCTGGATCAAAATATGTGCTCAAAAATACAACCGTAATTGCATCTGAAACCCACTGGGCGGGAATATGTTCTCTTTTACAAACCTCACTATCTTTAATTTCTGGAAAAACATGCGCCCAGACATATTCAAATTGGTACTTCGCCGAGTCATACGGAATACCACTACCAATACCAATACTTAATCTTGTCAACATGACCTAATCAAGCGGTGTGAACCCAATCTCACCAAAGGAGAAGTGAAAAGTGTTTGTGGTATCCCAAAAACGCTCAACAATGTAGTCAATCAATGCATGTGATGAATCTATTACATCAATGGTCAATAAACGGTCTCATCCTGCCTTTTCAATAATGTATTTAACCCTAGGGATGTGTTTAGTAATACCTGCATAGGTATGAATGACCGATTTTAGGGAACCACAATGTAAATACTTGAGTAATATTCATCGATGGATGATCCTGAGCATCTTGCAAGACAGTATAGTTCGCCAACCTGGGAACATCGACCATTTCTTCAGTAATAGGGTCTACTTCTGGATCCTCAACAGTTTTAGCTTTCTTGTTCCTCTTTTTTCAACCAACGAATCTCGACGTGACATTGCTCAACATCTGTGCAAACGGTACATACAAGTTTCAAAATCAAGAGAAATCCTCACAATGCACAAATATAAAACTCTACATTAATCCACAAATCCACAAAGATACTAATTTTATCATTACAAAATTAATTATCTAATTAGATAATCAAATGTACAAACATACATAAATCATCCAAATTACAAAATTCATGATTCAAAAAATAGTCCACTACTAATCAAATCATCAATTGTACAAAAAATCATCATAATTCCCTAATTCTATAATTCCATAAACATTCATTAGAAAAACATAAACATTCTTATTTCCCAAGTTTCAAAGATAATCAAGTCAATTAATCATAAAATTAACCATAACCCAACTCAAATTACCCAACAACTTAATTAATTCTAACTTCAATTCAACAAATTCTCATCAATTTTTTATACCCAATTTACAACTTCCATAAACCCTAGAAATATACCCAATTCCAACCTAATATGTCTATTTCATAATCATATGTTTAATCCTTAAACATACATATACAAATTTAATTAGCAAAATATTATAATAAATTATAATCTTAACCTATGAAATCAATTACAATTTATATCAAAGTTTAAGTTTATTACCTTGCTTGCTTTGAAATAATCCTAACTTAGATTAGTTGGTATCAAATCTGCTAAGTTTTTGCAAATTTGAAAAGAGGTTGCGCTTGATTTGGAGGGAGAAATGGGTTTAGGAAGTGGAGTGGTAGGCGGTTGATTGGAGTGCGTCTGTTTGTGAAGTGTTTAGGAGAAAATGAAACTGTGGAAAGGAGAAGAGAGTTGTGCGGGAATATGTTGGTCCTCCCCATCAGGCGTTCACCCAGCTGTCCGCCTGGTGAAACGTGCGTTCGGCTAGGAATGTGCCTGATGAATCAAGCGGATGGCTAAACGTGCACCCGTCCTTTTTCGCACACGAACTAGCTGCACGTGTAGAAAAATGACAAGGCGTGGCTATGATACCGCCCCATCAGGCGTTCGGCTAAGAGAGCGCCTGTCTCTGGGCGTGCATCTAAGGGTGCGTCTATCATCAGGCGTTCTTTTTGGTAACGCCTCCCATCGAGCGTTCATCAAGCGTCCGTCCCACCCAAGCGTTTTCACAGGCGTACGCCCGTAAAACTAGACGTATACCTAGATGTGCGCCCAACGACAGACGCTTGCTTAGACAACCACCCGATCAAATTTTACTATACCACCATTGCGTTTCAGACGGAATAAAGAGTAAAATTTTACTCTTTGGTCTTTTGATCTGGTCGTATAACTGTGGATGCTCTTAGCATTCAAGGAGAATAAAGACATTTAACTCTGTGCCCTCAACTAAAAATAATTGATTAATTTACAGTTTAGAGTCAAACCACCACTAAGGATGTACCTATGTTAAGGCTAAATCATGTTTAAGCACAGGTTAACTTCACTAGTCCACTAAATAAATTTATACCTAAATGATAAAATATGGACTAGATATAATATTTTGGTTCGGGCAAAATTTTTATTTTGTTTACTCATATGTCCGTCTCTGACCACCACCGTAAAACTGATTTGCTTTCAAAAGAAAAAAATCACGACTGATACTTGTTTGTGGCTTGCTTACGTCTTCTTCTCTTTGGAAGTGAGAAGAGATTGAAAATATATAAAAATACAAAGGTTTAAAGTGTTAGCGTGCCAGTACGGTGGAAATGTTATGCTAATTTTTCATTACTATTAACATTTGGCATCCCCAGTCAGGTCGCCGAGTGGTCTAAGGCGCCAGACTCAAGTTCTGGTCTTCGAAAGAGGGTGTGGGTTCAAATCCCACATCTGACATTATTTTTTCATTTTTATGTTTCCTAATCGAATTAACAATAGAAAATTAATTCATGTGAAAAACCTTGTCCTTTTACTGTTTCCAAGTGTGATGTTCCACTTCCACCACCATATTAATTTACTTGATCTTTATTCTTTAGTCAAAAAGACAAATATTATTGGGGCTGTATTTTATTATTTTTACACGTCGCTTTTGTCTGCTCTAATCATCATTGGTGCTTTAAGACTAACCTCAGTTCTTAATTTGTTCTTTCTTCATCAGTTAGACTAACGTCATTTGTTATTTCAAGAAAAGAAAACAAAAAGAAAATTATCAGCCTGAGATTTAGACGGCAGTGGGTTACAACGTCAGAGTGGAATAAACCAATCCATAGCAAAAGTCATGCGATCATCATCTCCCACCTTCTCATATAAAAGAACCGGATGTTAACAGCCAACGCATGGCTGCCGTTTTTCGATTTCATTTTCCAGTGGGTAACAACGTCAAAGTGGATATAAACCAATCCATAATAACAGTGCCAATACAGACTGCCCAGGGTCCAGGGTTAAATGAGATACTGGGCAAGTTGCTTACCACTGCATATCCGTATGCTATTGTTTTAAGAATGTGGGTCTAAACTCAAGGGTTCCTGGATCTATCTATGGTAAATGCTGAGAATGAATACGCATCACGCGCACTTGGATCAATGGCTAACAGGAAAAGCTTGTTTAACTGCTGAGGACAGTAGTTAATTTGTAGCGCTTTTGTATGATAACAACTTGAGACAAGTTTAATTGATTGTCGACGTATATGTGTGTAAAGAGGTTCAGGATAACGTTTCCTTTTTCTTTTTATCTATAAATGTGCACGTTAAACAACATCATTTTCATTTTAATTCAGGGTGTTTGGTAACCATTATTATAATAGATTATGAGCCCATAATTAATTATCCAACTCATAATCCATTATATAGATGTTTGTTAAAATTAATAACTAATTATTTTAATCATAATTGAAAAAACTCATTATTTTCATAAGTAGAAAAAAATTGTTTATAAAAAATTTCATAATCAATTTTTTTTTTTAACAAAAATGAATTAGATTTTTTTCTTATTTTCTCTAAACTACCAGGAGAGAGACAAAAAAACAATAGTGGACTAAAAAAAAGTTCTTAGATCATCATTCTTTCCTCTCCTCTTCGAGAGCATTTTTCTAAGATAATCAATTATTCCAAAAATATGTTTGTTAGTTGGCAGTGCAAGAAATATGAAAGTAAAGGAACTGATGAAGTTGAGGTACCCAATTGATTTGATGTTCTTTGACTTTGTGACATCACCCTGAATTGAACAGAATCACACATGTTAGTTCAATACAGGCTTACATTGCCAATACCGACATAGTATCACAGACAGACAGTGAGACAGACTTGGCACAGACAGCATATGAAACAATCTAAAAGAGAAACACCCTAGTTATACCAATTCCAGATGGAGACAATATGAAAATAAAATCCTCAAAATCAACAAGAAATAACTAAAATCATGCTAAAAGGAATACAATACCCTCTTCTAAACATCATACAAGCAAGACAAATTTTTAAATAAACATAGAACCTATCACAGACATAATGAAGAGACTATTTTTACCATCAAAGCAATAGTGCTTCTCATCTGCCACTATTTTAGATGAGTTCAAACCCTTAATATTTCTCCTTGTCTACTACTTTCCAAGAACCTAAGTTAGAGAACAATACTCTTTTGATTCTCTACATAGACAACATATTCATAGAATACACATTACTCAATATTTTTACTTGTCTACAAATTATTATAGTATTTCGTATCTCTCAAATGACAATGTTCTTTTCACTATGACGGTTCTGTATCCAAAATTCTCAACACTCAATGTTTGTACCAGCCTATTATGTACTAGCAATATACCTGTCTAGTTATCTAACACATATATAAGGGCTATTAGTATGTTACCTGGTAAAGCCACAACTCCTGAAATCTCCCAGTGTTTTAGCCTACTGCTGTCCTTATCAACAACAACAGGTGTTGCTGCATCAACCCTACTTTCCATTACTTGACTATCACCATTAATGGTAGGTTTCCTCAAGCTGGAATTACCGAAATACTAGATGTCTAGATCCTACTTGCACAGAATAATGCATAAAATGGATAGAAAATAAACAATTCTAAACTTTAACCAAAAAGAACCCAATTACAAAAAAGGTACAGGACAAACTAAGAACCCTAATTACAAAAAAAAAAAACCCAAATATTTTTGAATAACCCTAATTTCCAAAAAAAAAAAAACCAAATATTTTTGATTTCATAAAACCCTAGTTTTAATTTTGTATCATTCTAACACATAACATCATAATCAAAGAAGAATAAAGAGAATATCATACAACATACCTATTCAATGGTTTCTTTTACTGGTGTGATGGTAAGATTCGACTGTTCTGCTTCTGTACTTCTGTTGTGGCGATAGAGGAAGAAGAAGGTGGTGGTGATGGAGTGGTGGCGTTGAGAGAGATGGTGGTGAAGAGAAAGCCGAGGCCGAGAGAGATGATGGTGGTGAATCTCCTATTCTGTTCACTGAAGAAGAGAGGGAGAAGGAAGAGAACTACTGAACTAGAGAAGTGACGAAGAAGAGGGGGTAGGTTTAGTCTTTACTTTTTACTTACGACTCTTATCGGTATCGGAAGGATAATGGCTAAGCCGGTTCCGTTACGATAACACGAAAATATCCGATAGAATATCCGTTTTCGACAACCGATATCCGCTATATCGGATAATATCCTATAGGATCCTGGATTTTCAGAAACGGCTATCGGATTTCGGATTGGGATTGACAGCCCTATCTATAATCATAAATGATAATCATAATTTTTACCAAACACCCTCTTCGTCTTTTGTTCTTTTTCTTCTGCAGCTTTTCTTTTTTCTTCTAAGTTTCTTTATATATACCCTCAAAGATTTTTGCTTTTGCAAATACATGCATGCACACTTTATTACTTTTCTTTCTTTTGGCCTTGTTACACTAACCAAAATTCAAAGCCAAACTTATATACGTAGCCATCTAGTTAGGAACATGTTTGCAGAAAGAGCTAAGAGGTGATAACTGATAAGTGATAACCAAAGTATAAAGTTAAGCTCCATTATATATCTAAAGTTTTTCCCTTCTATTTCTAAGCCTTTTGATGAGGATCTCATCTGTATACCGAACAATGGGTCTTCTCTAAAATATCAGCCAGCACCTAAATAGGCTTTGTATCTTATCACCTCAAATTGTCTTTGGGCCAAAGCATTATTAGCTGTTTACATGTAGCACTGCTTTGTTTAACACTGGGCTCTATAACTTCTTGAAGCGACTAAGATGGTCAAAATGTCATTTTCATGTCTTCGCTCAGAACGAAACATATGGGGTTAGGCCAAGCACTATAATCGGGTGTTTTTCTTAGCTATAGCTTAACATAGGTAAGCAAAGAACAATAAAAAAGCAACTACTACGAGTGAGAAAATTTCTCTTAGCTCAGTTTTCATATACGTAGCGTCAGCCATTTTTTAATTATAAATAATATACATCTGTGTACATTGCTAGCTAAACTATAAATTAAATTATAGCTTTTGATCGTATTATAATTAAAAAATGAGCTATAGTGTATGATTTATAGCTAAACCTCGTAGTGCTTGAATCTCAGCCAAAACTGGAGCGCTTGCAGACTTTATGCTTCTCCACTCCAATGCTATATACTTCCATTATCATTGTTAGTTTCATAATGTTTTTCTTTTTCCTGATCTCGTTAACTTATAAACCGAGTTAGTGTGCCAAGATAGACCTGCATAAACTTAATTAATAATCTTGAACATTAACATACTTAGTCCATTGAGTGAAGTTCAAACTTCAAACGGTACAAGTAAACAATCAAAAAACATCCCATGTTTTTCTTGTCGAAGAAAATAATTTTTAATATTTTGTTTTTTTGGTCTTGGTAGGAATAGATTTTAGGATCTAAGGGTTACTAAGGACATTAGTTCAATTTCGTTAATTGTGAATGAAACCTTTAGTCCCACATAGGAGAAACTAAAGATATTGCATGTCCATATTACTAAGAAAATTACATCTAAAAGTGGCCCTTTGGGTCAACACACTTTTGTGTGGTGAGAGGACTTAGCTAATGGACTAGTTGGTGCAACCACACGCACGGTGCTTTGTACCCGAAGCACGCACACCGCCGTCGTCCGGTTGGGCGGGCGGAGTTCGGGTGTGGATGTGGGTCAACCAAGACTTATCTTTTTTTGACAAAATACTTTTGAATTATTTCCTTAACGGATTTAATTTTAAAAAATAAAACATTTTCTGCCCGTTTTTTTTTGTGTCGACATTTTATGTCTTTACATCATTATTTCGACACATATTTACAACATTATGTCGACACAGATTTACTTCAGTCGACACAGATTTACAACATTATGTCGACATAGAATTAATTGTTGGACTGATTTCTCTCTTCCTCTTCACCTATAAAAGAAAAGTATTTTCTTAATTTCAGAGCAGGCTACTATCCCTGGCTCTTTTCCCATCTTCTTGCTTTGCTTGCATATTTGCTTGTTTATTTCTTTCTTTCATCTTGCTGTTGAGTTCGTTTGGGTGGCCAAGTATTGTAGTGCTATACAATAATTGTATCGGGCAGTTTTATTCCGGACACAACTTCACTGTTGGGTATTTAGCATCACTCATTTTTGAGGCGTACCGGTGAATTATTGTGTTAAGGACAGTTTGATGATCAAGTGACTCTGCCCTCAAATCAGTGTTTTAAATTTCAGAAATTTTATTTAACGTTAACATCATTTGTTTTCAGTCTTTTGTTGTTGCAGAACCAACAATCTTAACACAATAGTTTCTTCTGTAAAAATGGGAAAAAATGATGTTGACAGACCAGAAAAATTCAGTGAGAAGGATTTCAAAAGATGGCAATCAAAGATGTTGTTTTTTCTGAGTTTTCATATGCTAGATAATCTTGTTCTGAAATCTTTTGACGAGAGTTTGAATGATGCTGGAAATGAAAGGGAATTGGACAGTGGGGTTATGCAGAACTATATGGCTAAAAGCCATATTGTAAATTGTTTAGAAAATGCACTATATGATTTTTACAATGCAAAGGAGAATTTTTATGCTTTTGATTTATGCGCTGCTTTAGAGGCAAAATACCAAGCTGAAACTGCTGGAAATAAGAAATTCTTGGTAGTTAGGTTCTTGGAATATAAAATGTCGAATGAAAAATCTGTGGTTGATTAATTCCTTGAACTTCAGCGTATTATCAATGGAATTCTTGCTGAAGGAATGGGGATAAATGGAACTTTTCAAGTGTCTGCTGTGATTGAGAAATTACCATCTTCCTGTTCCGAATACAAACTCAGATTGAGACATGAAACTGGTGTAGTCAGTATGGTTGATTTGGGTAAGAAGATTCAAGTGGAAGAGTTACTGTGCTCCAAAGAAAAGAACGTATCTTCTGCAAGGGACATGTCCAATAAGGCTCATGTAATTGAACACAAGTCTTCCAATATTGAAAAGGGTGAGAGCAGCAAACGCAACCCTAAGAAAGTTATGTTTCAGAAACCCAAATCTAGCATTGGTAAAATTAAGGGTGCTTGTTATGTTTATGGAATTCCTGACCATATGGCAATTCATTGTAGAAGACGCAAAGACTTTAATAACAAGAAAAACAATGCTAATTTGGTTGAAAACAACAAGAACGAGTTTTCTGGTACGGTGTCTGAAGTTAATCTGGTAACCAATATGAGAGACTGGTGAGTAGACTCTGGTGCTACCAAGCATGTGTGTGGAAACATAGATATCTTCACCTCCTATCAGAAGGTAGGGGAAGGGGAGAAATTCTACATGGGTAACTCATCTGCAGCACAGGTTGAAGGAAAAGGAAAAGTTGGCTGAAGCTCACTTCTGGCGAGACTCTCACATTGAATGAAGTTCTTCATGTTCCGGACATCTCCAAAAATCTTGTTTCTTGTGGTGTTTTAGATGATAAGTGTTTTAAAATTATAATTGAATCTGGCAAAGTTATTGACACTAAGGGAAAAAATTATGTGGGTAATGGTTATAAGACTGAAGGTCTTTATAAACTTAATGTAACCTCTGATGAAATGAATAAAATTGATTCTTATGCTTATGTTTGTGTATCATTAAATGTTTGGCATGATATAATTGGACATGTAAATTATAAGTCAATGCATAAACTGGCTAACGTAGGCTGCATACCTAAATTTAGTTTGGATAATGAACATAAATTGAAGTATGTTTAGAGTCAAAATATGCTAAAAAACCTTTTAGAAAAAAAATTCAGAGAAATTCTAAACCCTTAGAATTAATTCATTCAGGCCTAGTTGACATGAAATCAACTCAAACTAGAGGTGGTAAAAAATGGTTTATAACTTTCATAGATGATTGTACCAGGTACTGTCAGGTATACTTGCTCAGGGGTAAGGACGATACCTTAGAAGCCTTTAAGATGTAGAAACTTGGAGTTTAAAACCAATTAGATATTACCATTAAAAGAGTTAGGTCTGACCGTGGTGGTGAGTATGAAATTCCTATAGGAGAATTTTTCTCACAATATGGTATTATTCATGAGATCACTCCTCCTTATTCACCACAATCTAATGGTGTGGCTGAACGGAAGAACCGAACCCTTAAGGAGATGATGAATGCCATGTTGATTAGTTCAGGATTACCGGTAAACTTATGGGGGGAGGCCGTCTTCTCAGCTTGCTATATCCTTAACAGAGTACCCTTTAAAGGATCAGATAAAACTCCATATGAACTATTGAAAGATAGACAACCTTCTTATGCGTACTTCAAAGTGTGGAGGTGTTTGGATAAGGTTTCCATTCATCCTCCTAAGAGAACTAAGATAGGACCCAAAACTGTTGACTGTGTCTTCATAGGGTATCCTGAGAATACTACTGCATATAGATTTATGGTTGTAAGTTCTGAAATTTCTGAAATTGGTGTGAATACTATTATGGAATCTAGGGATGATGTGTTCTTCGAAAATGTTTTTCTATTGAAATTTGATTCTCGCATGATATGTGTTGATCCCCTAGATATCCTTTCGACCATTCATACATTACCTTTAGAGGTAAATAAAGTTCATTTTGAGCCTAGAAGAGGTAAAATACTTAGAACTGAAAAATCTTTTAGGCCAGACTTCATAACATGCTTAGCTGAGACTGATCCACAAACTTATAGAGAAGCAATGAATTCTTCTGAAGCTCCATGGTGGAAAGAATCTACCAATAGTGAAATGGATTCCATCATACAAAACGGTACGTGGGAGATTGTAGACTTACCTTTAGGGTGTAAACCCATAGGTTGTTAATGGATTTTCAAAAGGATACGTAAGGTAGATGGGACTGTGAAAAAATAAAAATCTAGGTTAGTAGCTAAAGGCTATAAACAGAAAGAAGGTGTAGATTTTTTTGATACTTATTTACCTGTTACGAGAATTACTTCCATTAGGATGTTAATTTCTATTGCTGCCATTCATAACTTAGAGATACATCAAACATATGTAAAGACAGTTTTTCTAAATGGTGAATTAGATGAAAAAATTTACATGGACCAACCTGAGGGCTTTGTAGTGAAAGGTTGTGAAAACAAAGTTTGTAAACTGATTTTTTTTTGTATGGTTTGAAATAAGCACCTAAAAAGTGGCATGAAAAATTTGATATGTAATGATTTCTAGTGGTTTTAAAATCAATGAATCTAACAAGTGTGTTTATACTAAACTTGTGAATAATGCATGTGTGATTGTATGCTTGTATGTTGATGATATGCTTTTACTTGGTATAAACATGGATGTAATTAATTCGACTAAGAATATGCTAAATGAGAACTTTGACATAAAAAAATTAGGCCCCGCTGATGTGATCTTAGGGATGAAGATTAGAAGAAATTCTAATGGATATAGCCTTAGTCAATCTCATTATGTTGAATCTGTGCTTAAAAAATATATAATCAGTTTGATTGTACCTGCTTGTACTCCGTATGATCCTTGTTGGAGGCTCAAAAAGAATAAGGGTAATGGAGTTTCACAATTTGAATACTCACGTGTTATAGGAAGTCTGATGTATTTGATGAACTGTACGAGACCATACATTGCTTATGATGTGAGTAGGTTGAGTAGGTATACCTATAATCTGGGGCAGGAGCATTGGGATGCACTTATTAGAGTGCTGAGGTACTTGAAGTATACTTTGATCTTTTGTTTGAATTATGAGAGGTACCCTGTTGCCCTTGAAGGATTTTGTGATGCAAACTGGATATCAGATTCAGAGGAGTCTAAGTCTAGAAGTGGATACATTTTCACTCTAGCAGGTGGGTCTGTATCTTGGAAAATTTCCAAACAGACATGTATAGCTCGATCCACTATGGAATCGGAGTTTATTGCGTTAGATAAAGCATAAGAGGAAGCCGTTTGGCTAAGATGCTTTTTAGAAGACATTTCTCTCTGGTATAGGCCTATGCCAGCTATATCCATACATTGTGATAGTCAAGCTGCAATATCTAATGCTAAAAACAACAATTATAATGGGAAGTCTATACACAATCGTAGAAGACATAATTCCCTTAAAAAACTAATCTCAACTGGCGTTATTTCTGTTGACTTTGTGATGTCTAAGGAAAATATCGCGGACCCTTTGACGGAAGGTTTTTCCAAGGAGATAGTTAGTAATGCATCGAGGGGGATGGGGCTTAAGCTCATTAAATAAACTTTCCATGAAGGATACTCAACCTTGCTGACTGGAGATCCCAAGAACAAGGTTTTGAATGAGACAACTAATTTGTGGTGGGTCAAATGAAACATTATCAGAGAATTTCATTCTCTGTCCCTTCCCTATGGTGTAGACGTGATAATGTGACTGCATGTGAAAGATGACTTTTTATTAAGTCTTAATGAGTTTTATAGTTTCAATTTAATATTGAAGTGTGGTGTAGCAGTAAAAAATCTTGATGGAACTCACCTATCTGAATGTGGAAGTGAGCCACTTCTTATGAGAATAGAGCTGATTTTCTAAAGCATTCTGAGAAATGGGATACGTCCAGGGTCAAAATGGACACAACGACACGAACTTGATAACACCTAGAGAGATATCACGCGTGGAAGTTATTGATGAGCTACACCAAACGATGGCAGTTCAAGACATCGCGTTCACTGTCTATCAAGTAGTTCTGGTAATTTTCTCACCAAGCAAAGGTTCAAGACCTTATGGACACCTCTTGCCTATAGTGGTATTTCTTGCTTTCTTGCTTTCTGATTTCTGATTTTTTATCGGTTTTTTATTCATGTAGGGGATTGTTGGAGAACATGATTTTTAATGTTTTGGTAGGAATGGATCTTGGGACCTAAGGGTCATTAAGGACACTAGCTCATTTTCAATAATTGTGAATGAAACCTTTAGTCCCACATAGGAGAAACTAAAGATGTTGCTTTTCCATATTACTAAGAAAATTGCATCTAAAAGTGGCCCTTTGGGTCAACACACTTTTGTATGGGGAGAGGACTTAGGCAATGTGTTAGTTGGTGCAACCACACATTTCACATACGCGCGGTGCTTCGCACTGAAGCACGCACGCCGCCGCTGTCCGTCCGGTCGGGCGGGTCGGGCTTGGTTTCACAAGAGTGCACCAAATGGCTAGCACACATGGCTAAATCACCCTTGTGCACCACCTTGGCTAGCACACATGGCTAAATGGCTATCCTCCCTTTTTCTAGAATCTTCTTCCCTTTGTCCCTTTCTTAGAATATTCTAGAATTGTGTAGACATATGTGGATAAGGATGAAATCCTCTAGAATTGTGTAGATATGTATAGAATACTCTAGAATTAGATCTTAGCCATACACTTGTAAAGATCTAGATCATTCTCTAGAACATTCTAGGCATCCCCTTACTAGTATAAATAGGGATGCCACATTCATTTGTAAATCATCCAAGTTTGGGAGAGCAATACACACTTACAAGTTTCATTCAAGTGTTCATCCTTGTTTTTGAGTGTTCATAAGTTGTTCGTGAGTTTGTTCTTGAGTAGTCATTTGAAGTTGTGTTAAACTTCATTAGGGAAGGCTTACTTATCTAGTAAAGGAATTCTAGAGAAGTGCCGCACGGAGGAAAGTCGAGGCGAAGGACAACCCTGTGACATCAGGCTCGGGTTCGGGTCAACCAAGACTTATCTTTTTGGACAAAATACTTTTGAATTATTTCCTTAACGAATTTAATTTCAAAAAATAAATCTTGTCTTAATAGGGGTCGTCTGTCCCGGTGAATATAATTTCATTTACAACATGTGTCGACATTTTCTGCCCGTTTTTTTTTTTTACATCATTATGTCGACATATATTACAACATTATATCGACAAAGATTTACTTCATTATGTCGACACAGAATTAATTGATGGATTGATTTCTCTCTTTCACTTCACCTATAAAAGAAAGCATATTCTTTATTTCAACTCATCCCAGAGCAGGCTACTATCCCTGGCTCTTTACTCTTCTTCTTGCTTTGCTTGCGCATTTACTTGTTTATTTCTTTCCTTCATTTTGATGTTGAGTTCGTTTGAGTGGGCAAGTATTGTAGTGCTATACAATACTTGTATCAGACAGTTTTATCCTGGACACAACTTCACTGTTGGGTATTTAGCATCACTCATTTTTGAGACGTACTGGTGAACTATTGTGTTAAGGACAGTTTGATGATCAAGTGACTCTGCCCTCAAATCAGTGTTTAAGTTTCATAAATTTTATTTAACTTTAACATCATTGTTTTCTGTATTTATTGTTGCAGAACTAATTTTTTTTTGTATAAAGTTGGTCCATTTACGAAACTCTTGGGAATTTCTTACTTAGACAGCAATAGTCGGGTAAGAAGAATTGCCGCATACTTATTAGATGGATAATCACATAATTTTGTTCAACTAATCAAACCTTAAATTCCTATCTGTTTGAAGAAGAAAAATAATCAATGGAATCAAAGTTAGGTCGTCTTCCAAGGTTTAATAGTGTTGTTAGTCAATTAGTATCAAGCTCTAGTCTTCAATGTTGACAAGAAGATAATGTGATGTCCCATGCTTGATTGGTGCAACCGTGCAAGATTATTTAAGAATTCAAATGAAACATGAGGTTAATTATTTGATTGGATGTTTAGAATATTTAATTTCTGTAATCCTTGAATAACTCTACTGACTGCAATAATACCCCAAGTATGACCACATTTGTTAGTTTGAAAAAGGTGTACAAACGCGTGTGTTGCCTCTACTCGACCGGGAACGAATCCAAAAATCATGTTATGGGAAGTAACATCTTGACAGAGGGTGGAATTAAGTAAATCAAAAAGGCTTTAAAGCCCAATTTTTCAAAAATATAAGGTTTTGAAGTTAGTTGGATTGGATGTACAATCGTACACCCATATTATACACTGGCTCTGCTCCAAATCTTGAATATTGAGATTGTTTTCTGCTTATGGTCGTTAAACATGCTTTAAATAGAATGACAAAATAAAATTAAAGAAAAAAGAACTTCCAGATACGTTCTCTTTAAAGGTAACATGATCAATTAAGCACATATTAGTGAGGACTCATTCTAAGATCATAGGGGCCTTTTCTATGGATAGATTCGTTTGCTAGTTGATGTGGCACCACCTAGATTGGTCTGTTGGTTTTGTACACCACTATCTTTTTGAAAACATTTAAACCTTTTTCATGTATGGATATATACATAGGCAATGACATTCCAATCAAATTGGTTCTCTTTTAAGCAGGGACCAAGTAGAGCATCTTCACGAAATGGATGTTATCTGCTCTACTTTTAATTAGCATTGTTATGGACGCGTTCTCTCTGTTGCGTTCACAAACCTTTATCTCAACTGATAAAATTGCTGGTTTCGCCTTAGTTTGAAACTCGTCTTTATCATATTTTTATTACATTTATAGGTAGAAAGAACCTATCGTAATGTATTAGTTGACTAAAACTTGAAAACAAGAGGAAGAAGTTCTCAAAGATAGGGGAAAAAGTCTAGGAGAAAATAAATCATATTTACTCCGTCCTAAATTAGAAAAAATAAAAGTGTCATTTTTTCCGGAAAAAAGATAGTAGTTGTTAGGTTATATGGAATTATGTTGTCCATCATAATCAACAATGAACTATATGACACCAATCATCACCGAGCTAATTAACGAGTAATCTTCACAAAAGTAGCTAAACAAACAACTACATCACTACCCACCAGTCCTAACTGGTATTAGCTAGTACTAAACATTCAATCGTCACTGAAATAGATAAATTATATCACATTATCTGTTTGTACTATTATCATAAACAGTAAATTCGGTTTACTTGCAATTTTTGGCTGCTTTTACACGTCACCGCACATATACCTATCAGTGCTATCGCAACAAATACATAATCCATGGAGTAAAACTATCGCAACTTCAAAAGTATTCCAAATATCCAAAATGACAAAATAAATAAATCCCACTTGATTTTAGTTAAAAAAAAGAAAAGAAAATATCACTTCAGCTAAACTAAAAATATCTGTGTGTAAATGGCATCACTGGTTTTAACTCTTTCAGATCAATGAATACGACTGCGGTCGATTATAATGCGAATTAGCTGTATATATATTAGAATCTAATGCGTATAATGTTACATCCATCAACCATCATCATCGTCAAATTTCCACCTTTACCGCATAAAAATTCACAAGTATGTGATCTAAATTGTTATCACTTTTGCCAAAAATAGTGATAAGCCTTGCTCCTGTCCAATTTTGAGAGTGATAACCAATTTTGTCACTAGTGCCAAACTCATAGGGTCCACACGGAACGACCGGTTTCTGTTTGTTTGTTTGTTTCAGTTAGGCCCAAGCCCACATCACGATCCAAAAAGTAGCCATGTAGAGGCACATGATACAGCATTTTTCTGGCTCTTTTGTTTAGTTTTTCTGGGAACGGTGAAGGTTCCTTATCCGAAAGGTCAATTAAATTGACCTCCATATACCAGATGATGTTGATGATGATAATAAAATGAAAAGAGAGACGGCACCGCCAAGGAATTGCACGAATGAAACCCGCATGGGTGAGGATGATGATATACCGTCATCTAAACTTTCGCCACCGCCTAAGTATGTCATTGTTGAATTGAACAATGGCAAATCAGCTGCCTCTGGATTTTTTGTGGCTTTTTTACTGAAACAACAACATAGACAAACATGATCAAGATCAATACAAACTGATGTCGCTTCAAGTAATAAATACTTGACGGTTGTAAAATTATACGAAATGCATAAAACTTTCTCACAATTTTACCTTGTGGATAATGAAGGGCAGAAGGTGATAACATAACTCGCAGAAGCACACGTGAAGGTGCTTGTTCCATCATCGTAAGCGTAACTGTAAGCACGAGGACAAGCATTCTTGAAGAATTCAGAGTAAGAAGATGGTTTGCAGGTATTAGGAGTTCCATATGCGCCACTACAACAATACTGAGGATCTCCAAAGGCTTCACACGCGCTTTTACAAGCAACATGGCTACCATCTTCGCTCGTTACTTTTAAATCATTGGGGCACAGATCATTCAAATTCACAACACAACCAGTCGTACTACAATTCCCACCTGTTCCACCTTCTGGAACCACCAACATGGGCAGATTATAACCGTCTACCAAACTAACGTCGTAAAAATCAAGTCCGTTTGCACCGTTTAATGTGAATTCAGCTAGTGTAGCCGGTGGTGTTGCACCTCCTCCAGAACATTCAACTTTTCCTGAACCACAATCACCTGATATGCAAGAGAATTTGCCAGTTGAGTCTTGAGTACAATGAGTTCTACCCCATAACCGACCTGACCATGACGTTGGAACGGTAACAATTCTAGATTCATCTTTCTGTAATGCAAATCCTGTTGTGTCAAGAGGAGATATTCCTGCACTTGATAGTATTCCTGGCCATACTGTTTGACTACACTTGTTTACCATTGTGAAGCTGACCGACAATACCCCTGAAAACATAATTAACAACAGAATTTAGACATTAGACAAGTTTTAATTAATCAAACATAAAATTAAATTAACATATACTTAGAAATTCAAAAGTATGTCTTAAAAAGGTGATACAGAGGAGGAAGAAAAAGAGTAATTAAGTCCAATAAGAAACAGAGTATATGAACGGGAACACTAACCTGAAACATTAAGGATCAATAGAAAGGAAATTAAAGCAACACAGAGGTTCTCTCGAGCCATTGACTCAGTTGAGAAATGCGAGGGGAAGAATCGGAAGAAGAAGAGGAAGGACCCAAGTAGAGTCGGTTACCAAACTCTGTTTCTGTCTTGGGAGAAAAAAAACAGAGCAGAGAGAGATTTTTTTTTAAATGAAGAAGTTGGGAGAAGGATTTATAGAAAAAGGATGAGTAAATGGATGAGATGGCGTATTGGTGCACATGTTACTGCATATATATAATGGTCCCACCGATTTAACCAATTCAAGCAGTGATGTCTGCAGATTCAGGCAGTAATCAATATGACTCTGTTTTTGTATGTATCCGACCACTAAGGAATTGGAAAATATCTTCTTTCTGAGATTCTCCCTTGCTTCTGATGAGAGGAGAAGCAGAAGATATTTTACATGGAGCAGAAGAAAAAGGTAACAGATTATAATAAGTAGTAACGTATATGTTGAATTCAATGTAAAACTGATTTTGCAGTAGTCTGCTTAAAGGTTCTGGTCTAATTTCAGTGTCAGGACAGGAATTAGTTGGATATTAAAATAAGGAAGGTGATGTATCAAGTTTGGACATTTCTTATTCCTTGCCTATCTTAAACACTAGAAATTATTTTGATTCTTGATAAAACAATTAACACATCAAAAGGAATATGGCTCAAGTCTAAACACCAGGTTTTCTATTTTGACTTATAAATATATGAGATTATAAACACGTAAGATTGCTGTTCTCGTGTCTTTTCTTTTCCTGTTCCAGGATTTCATCCGAGCACCTTTTCCGTATTTTGAAATGGCCAATGTGGGAAGGATCATATTGCACTTAGTCAAGTATGGCCACCAACGTCTTTTCGGTATTGACTTCCCAGTTAATTAGCCACGTTCGTTGCATTAGACTTCCTTAATTACTCTTAAATTACCTTATCCACTTTTGTTCTTCAAACATTACACATTATCAAATTGCCAATGACATTTTCTTTTCTTTTTTTTCTCAAATTCCTGTGAGAAGATTATAGAAATTTGCATTGTGCATAGTGTTAAAAAAGACACAAATATAGTTCATTTTTGCACACACCTATTAGTACTAGCTGGTTCCAATTGTGTAATCAAATAATAAGAAACCGAGTCTAAACAGCCACATGTTATTACTTGACCTAGTCTCTTTTCATTTCTTGTTTAGCTTGATATATCAAGAATCACACGTACGCACTTCTAAAAGTTCAGGTTGACATCAAGAACCGCAAATTCAAACAAATTGTGCAAGCAAATGACCCTTGAGTCACCTCGATGTTCCAATTATTTATAGATTTGAGTACAATAACATATCCTCTTTTAACTTGCTGATTAATTGCTCCAAGGCAACTCTCCCAGAATAGTCGTACATGTAGCTAAACGCACTTTGAGTCACCAGAAATCCAGTTTTATAAAAACACAAAACGCCTCTTCTATGGTTAAAATTTCCCGTAATACTATCTCCTATCCAAAAAAAGAGTTACTATTATTATATCAGTTTAACTTAAAAATTTCCTCGGACGAGAGATGCGCGATCATCTTCTTTTCTTTTTCAGACCGTGTTGAATTATTTAAACAAATAGGTTCCTTTTACGATTCTAAGCCAGGCAGAACCTCTCATCTTAGAAGAGTCTTTCGGTCTTTCAACAAGTGGTGCAGAGCTTACAAGCTAGGGGGCATTCCAAAATGATAGTATCACATCACGTCCTCGTCGTCCGTACTAGAATGGATCAATTGGTCAAAGCATTCAGCAAGAAGTGGAGTGAGTTCGGGAGTAATAAAATAGAATGATGACCATGAAAATAATTGTAGTCTATCCAAGGCTCCTCTTTATCTAAACTTCTCCTAGATGAAGCGACTGCAGCAATGTCAATATAGTGGATGTTATTCGCTATCTAAAAGTTGGCCTTTCCCCCATTTGATGATCAAAATTAATTCTGTGTCCAAATGAAAACAGTCCAAGTGTTTTTGCGGACCGTCCATACAATCCTTTGTGGGCGATGTGATAGGACTTGCGGAGCTCTTTGTGTCGAATCCAATAATTTAAAGGCTTGAGAGACGAAGAACATTATGGAGGGGCCATCTATCATCCGACGGATGTCCATGAATCACTAAGGGAAAAAAAAATGCAAGCAGCACAAGATTTGAGTGTTGTAATATTCTCATCAACCAATTTGAGAATTTTTCATGTGGTCTATTAAATCAAAAACTAGTAGCATCTTGCTCTTGCTTTGATATTTCCCCTTCAAATTCACCGGCAATCACTATCATTTGATGTCTATCACACTCAAAGCAGTACTGTGAAGCAGATATACTGTTTCCCTGGTGCTGGTTTGCATTAAATATCTAGGCGATTACGGCCAAACAGGCGAAGATATTTTCTAAGAAAAATAAATGAAATGACATATTAAAAGAACTAGATCCTTTACTCCCTGTGATATTTAGAAAACCATATTTCTAAGAATCACAAGTCCAAGTTACATTAGGGCAACTGCAGCGGTTGGACCAGACCATCGATCAAATACCAAATCTGTTTGGTCGGTAAAAAAAAAAAACGCAACGAAAACATGACTAAATATGATACTACGTTGTTGTAAATAAGCGTTAATTATCAAACGCTATACTAAAGTGACGTATACTACACAAACATTTAACTATACAGACGTTATGTTTTTGACGTTCATTTAGATTAGCGTTTTTAACATACGCTCCTGTAATGAAGCGTTATACACTCAAACGTCACTTTACCGAAGCGCTTATCTAAACGTTACTATACTGAAGCGTCAAAACCAAAACGCTCTTCTAAAACAACATTTAAAAAAAAAACATTAACATAAAACAACGTTTGAAAAGAAAACGTGGGTGTAGAGGAGCGTTATTAATGAAACGTTGCTGTATAATAACGTTAACCTTATTCAACTTTAGGTAACGTTATTCTAGACTAGCGTTTACTATAGGAAACGTTATTGTATACTAGCGTTTTGGATGAGTGTTTCAACGTCTTCATGTTGCAGCGTTTTGGCAATTAACGCTCTGGCAGAGGAACGTTTATCCCACACGCTCTTCTAGCTTGCCGTTTGTTTAAATTACGCTGTTTTAATACCACGTTTCAAAACGCTACTCTAAATAAACGTTTTGATAGACGTTTTTCAGTAATGACGTTTGTGTTTATAAACGTCCTCGTACAATGGTGTTTTCCCAAAACGCTGTCTTACATTGGCGTCAGACTATATCTGTTTTGGTCCAGTTTTTCGACTAAACCTGATCGAATACTGTTCAATTTCTGGACCAAATACCACATTTAGTCATCCGTTGCGGCTCACTAAATCGGACAAAGAGCATTCCTAATCTTTGCTCTTTGGTCTGATCGACCGCTGCAGTTGCTCTTAGTGCATAATACTATACAAGTATAGTCTAGTTCCTTTCTTTTTGTAAGTTCTATAAAAAGGTGCGTCTCACAACGTACCGACCAGACTAAATGACAATGCTTAGCCCTGTGATAAATTACTTTATTTGATCATTTTCTTTCATGTTAGTCGACTTAATTATATCTATTCCGGACTAAAGATACAATAGATATTTAACTTGTCTCTTATACTTAACTGCATGGAGCATGTAGTTAGGTACTGTGGCATATTCGTCCGGATCACCTGTCAAAAAAGATATGTGAGCACGACATGCAATGCCTGAGAGGGCGCATAATCTTGACAGGACCAACGCTGATCATGATCATATATGTACCTGGTACATAAGAAATTTAAGCGGCTCAACTCTTCCAGTTTAATGCAAGAATAGTACAGTTATAAATGCTTGATAGCTCAAACAACAGATCATGAACCTTCTCTCTAGTTTCCTATTCTGGTGGCTAAGCTCTGCAGGGGAAACACCATTTATAACATGGTCCAACTCAAACCCCACAGTATTAAGTAGGGGTTATCTGTAGCCTTTCCATGAATTACTTAGATAGTGCACTGTTAGACATTTTCTTTTTTCTTAAGTTGCTTTTTTTGCAGATTAGTGCCTCCTAAATTATTATATTTTTGATCGGTAGTGCCTCCTAAATTTTACAAAGATCATTTCCTAATTGTAATTATTAAATAAGATTTGGTGTAGGGTGCAGCTTAGTAACAATGCAGTGGGGTTAGACATGGTGTAGTGTGTTGATGTGGGGTGTACAAATAAGATCTGGCTTTGTAGTTGTTCAGTTGTTGTTATCCATTTGTTTCTCACTCCTACAAGGTTCTGACTAGTATAGTAGGGTTGGATACAAAAATCTGAAAGATACCACACAACCACCCCCACATTCAATGTCCGGCACGTTTTAATTAGCACCCAACTCTTGGATGACTTTAATCACATATTCTGGTGTATTCAAATTCACACCAGACTGTCCTAATTCATTTAACCCTTCCTATATTATCATCGTAAATAAGCAATTATCACAATTTAAGCACCGAGAGCTGGTTTTTGAATGAACGAATTAGCCAAGACTCAAGCTTGTATTTCAATGGCTTGTCAATCAGGTTCTGATTAGCTAAATAGAAGACTACTTAGCTTTTAGCTATCTTTAGTTCATACAGGCTAGTCAGTCATGAAAGGCACTTTCTCGATTAAGCAAGACTGTGAGAGCCAAGATGAATAGCCAAAATCATGGGTTTCGACACTGTAACACCAAGATAATAATTTTAGTGCAACAAAAATTTTGATACTTGAGGATGAGTTCTTCTACATATAGTTTACAAAGAAATGAATCTTACTTTTGGCTTTTTATGCACCTTGGACTAGGAGATCTTAATCTGTACTAAAATTTTAGATCACTTGAGGGATATCAACTTTCTAACGAAGATAAATTTATCAAATAAAATTAGTACTTACCTTTTTCAAGCTTCGGGATAATGGATAAATACCAAATATTCCATGAGGACCACGGGTGACTGAAGGGATTGGAAGGTTACATCTGGATGGGGGTATCAGTGGATTGGTTCCCTCAGCAATCTAGCTTCAGTGATAAAGAAGAATTAGCTGTATGAAAGTGATTCAGTAACTTAAATCAGATGGCAATTGCTTTGTAAGAGAATGAAGGAAATCAAAGAGTGATTTCCTTGCCCCAATCAACGCCTTATCAAAAGTGCCTTCATTCTCACTATTGAGCTGGCGCTCTTCAATAGAATGTACTTTTCGAACAAGTTTTCGTAATTCCTGATACAGGGCACCTCAGGAGATTTAATGCTTGAGCAAGAAAAGAAACTAGACAGTTAAAGCAACGTATTACATTCCTACATCATTTTTCTCATGTGGAACTCCATCATGCGATCCATATAGCACTCAAAACGAATGATGAAACTACAGTAATGATACTTCAATATATATATAAGTAGCGTGGGAGACCATTAGTGAATCAACTTCAAACAATTAGTTCCACATTTGAGTCTATATCAAATGCAAAGTACAGTACAACCTAAACAGTAGCACTAGGGTAGTATTTTAAGTTCATGTCTATTGAGTGTCAAAACAAATAACATATTTGGTATTTCCAATAGGAAGGTATGGATACTTTTACTGAATATATGTAACGCGTAAATACATCTTTTGATTTTCAGCAAATATTCATGATATAACAACTAATAGTATGTGAATGTGCAGGAAGCTAACTTATGCCTAAATGTTTAGAGCAGAGGCACTGGGCTGGTAAAGAAACACTAAATAACGTGGACTGCAAAAAGCGATTTTTTACAATCAAACAATGATGTATATATGTTACCAACAGCTTTTTCAGTTATTCAGGTTCAGAAAGTGCCGTCCTGACTTTCTCTTCTAATTTTCCTGTCTTCTCATTTTGCTATATAGCAAGTATTCTCTAGTAGCCAATTCAACGAAAAACAGTACATTAGTCTTGAAATCTACTTCAGATTTATTCTCATTATGCTTTATAATTTACACATCTAATAGTTCACTGGATGATCAAAAACTGAAAAAAGAGAGAAACGTCCAGTAAACCCAAGTAGTGATGTAGACTCAAGCAATATAGAACTTTTAGAACTAACATTGTCTCCAGTTTAACGAACAACAATGAGCAGGAAGTTAGGGCTGAACGGATGCAAAAGCAAGCAGCATTAGTTTTCCATGAGAGAGAATATGTCGATCAGTGGATGCGCCTTAAAAGAAGAACAACAGGCCTTCTTTTAACCCTCTATTGATACTTCCATACATGCTTTTGAAACGGCATCATTTCCATCCCTCCATATGCACAGTGGCATAAAAGTGAAACCAAACCAACTTCTTTGATGTTAAATTAATCTTTTTAAACTATAATAATGAAAACCAAGTCCTGCAGGGAGCATCTGAGGAGAAATTCTAGGTACAGAAGTGATGGGTAGATTCATGTTTGATGGAGAATTACATGGCAAACTTTAGAGTTCAGAAATATCATGTACTTTGCAGAGATGAACCAAAAAACAACTAGAAGATAATGCTTATGAAACACAATTTGATAATGATCGAGTGACATTGCTTCTTCGGTCCGAACCAAGAAATCCCTTAGATATGATGCAATTATCAAGACCTTATGTTTTGGCAATTCATCAATGGAAAACTTGTGATTTGCTACTCAGAAAATTACACGATAATTTGCGGTTAATTTACCTGACGGTCAAATTCAACACTGTGAATGAAATAAACTTCGTTTGTAATGTCGGAGTCTTTGCTCGTCAGCCCTTCACACCATCTTGTTGCTAGGTCAGAGTACAGATCTGCCTCCTGAATTTGAACATAGATCCAAAGATCATTTGTTGAGAATAGTTTTAAACAAGCTTTCAAAAGTTAGCTTATATTATATGGTGTGTGTTTTTTCTTTCTGCTTTCTTACTAGCTAAAGGTTGAGCTTATACTATATGAGTGCCTTCAGTAGCCTCCATATTGAATTAAAAGCTCAATCACATAATTTTGGACAGTTGAATGGTCAACATTCTATGCAAACTAGTGAACCGTATCCTACCTCCTCTTTCTCATACTCAAAATCTTCCAACATTGGCTCATCCTCTGTGATAGTTTTAGTTGCTAGGCCAGATAAAGCTTCCAGCGTATCCATATCACCATCTTTTGTAGCCTGAATTAAAGCATTCATCAATTCAGCATCCGCATTCCGCAGTAATCTCCCTAACATGCAGTGAGAAACAATTTTCAGATAAAAAGCTTAAACTATAGGTCTCACTTCTCATTAACAAAGAGTTCACCAAGCATACCCACCGTAATTGAGAGCAACTAAACATATTAACGTTTATTCAGATGAATAGGACTAATAAAATTAGTACAACCTACCCTAAAGATTTTGCCAAGATACTGATGACACTCCTTTAGGATGTGATTATAAATGAAAATGAAGTACTTCAGTTCTCTGGAAATTCAAGAGAAACTTTCACTACTTAAGTACCAATCCCTAAAGTTTTCAACTTTTACCAACAAAATGATACTTTAATCAACCTAGAAAATTCCAAAATTTCCACAATATTCTAAATTTTGACAAACATGAATTGGGTATTCTCAATTTTGAATTACTAACCAATATAATTGTGCTGTCTTCGTTTGCCTTCTCGAACATCTGCACCCAATCTCTTGGCTAACATGATAGCTTCGTAGACTTCCACCTCTAGTGACGCGATTCTGAAACAACCCAATTCAAGTTATTGAACATAGAGAAAAAAACAAGATAAAGATAAGGTTATTATAAAGAAAACTCAAAATAGCTAATTTAAAAGATAATTAGGGTTGTGAACTGAAAAAAGACCTAACAATTCGTTTAATCTGAGGCTCAGAGAAATTAGCAAGTTCCATTCCCCATATAACAGCTTTACGTGCTTCTCTTTTCTTCTCATTTCTACTCTTGTTATAATCAGAAGAAGAAGAATCGCTTTCATCTCCTTCTAGTAATGTTGTATCAGCTAATTCCAAAGCATGTGATTTGAAATCAGATTTTCTGTTACAGAGAGGAAGTGTAATGAAGCTAGTAAGTTGCCGCCGTCGTTTTTGGTGGTGGTTGTTGTGGATTGACGAATAATAGGTGGATTTATCTGGGAAGAAAGTTGTGAGATAACGAAGGAATGTTGAAGAACAGGATGAACATATTAATGGATTTTGTGTTCTTATTAGTGGTTTTACCAACTGAGCCGTCTTATTATCTATCTCTTCTTTGACTAGAGAAAAATGGCGAGAGCTTCTGAGAAACTTGAAGAGTGGAAAGGGAAACTCTGGAATTTGGGCAAGAAGGAAAGAATGGATGAAGTTGATCTACGCGTGGCAAAGATCCACTAGTTAGCCTGTATGAGATAGATATGGTACATTGGTATGGGTAATTTGGACATTTAAGCATCCCGGCAATGGTTCTACCACTCGGCAGAGTAATGGCCTATTGGTAGGCCATTGTTGAGCGGCTTTCATTTGGCCGCTTGGCACTAATTTAGTTGCTAATGGCTACATATCATTGAACGAACATATTTTAAATTCTATAAATATCCAATCTGAATTCATTTTAATTCATACCTTTTTTACACCTTAATACTCATGAATTTCCTTCGATCTCAAAAAAAATTCTAACAATTTTAGACCGGTTTCTTGTAATGTATGTTTTCATCTTCTCAACCTTTCCAAGGTAGTAACAAAGTTCACATGAGTCAATTTGTAAGAATTACTTAGAATTTACACTAGATTCTATCAATGGTGCACAACAACAAGGACTCATATTTTAGAGAATTTTTTAAAAAAAATTATGTGAAGAAATGCTAAACCTCAGGAATGTCAAAGTTATTTTCATACAATTAATTAAGAAGTGACCTTATATATTGTTGCGAGCAGGCAAGGCAATCAAAGCAGAAAAAACAGTGAAACTGATGTTGATGTGCTAAGAACAATTAGAAAACAAATTAAAAATTTTAATTTTTAATTTTTTAACTTATTATGATCTTTAATAAAGAATATTGTGAATTAGAGGAATAAATATGTAGATCCTCGTATTTTCTTGCTGCACCTAATTCTTAAGCATTCTTGGGTTGTTTATTATTTCCTTCACCAGGAACAAACTCAACTCAACAACTGTATATTGGCATTCATACTGGTAATCCCTCTGCAAATTCTAATTCAAATCTCAATGCTGGTAATACAAAAAACTGAAAAATAAAATGTGATTGTTATGGTTGTTATTATTTATGTGATTTGCAAGCTTGTTTGCAATGATTTGATTTAGTAATTTCATAGTCATATAAGTGATTTGGATAACCCAAACAGGTGGACTGGTGATTACAGTTGACATTGGTAGTTGTTAACGGTGGTTATGTTGGTTCTGCAACAATAAAATACTGAACACAAATGATGTTAACGTTAAATAAAACTTCTGAAATTTAAAAACTGATTTGAGGGCAGAGTCATTTGATCATCAAACTGTCCTTAATACAATAGTTTACCATTACGCCTCAAAAATGAGTGATGCTAAATACCCAACAATGAAGTTGTATCCAAAATAAAGTTGTCCGATACAAGTATTATATAGCACTACAATATTGTCCCACTCAAACGAACTCAACAAAAAGATGAAGGAAAGAAATAAACAAGCAAATGCGCAAACAAAGCAGGAAGAGGGGAAAAGAGCCAGGGATAGTAGTCTGCTCTGGGATGAGTTGAAATAAATAAAATGCTTTTCTTTTATAGGCAAAGAGGAAGTAAGAAATCAGTCCAGCAATTAATTCTGTGTCGACATAATGTTGTAAATCTGTGTCGACATAATGAAATAAATTTGTGTCGACATAATGTTGTAAAGAAAAAACGGGCAGAAAATATCGACACATGTTGTAAATGAAATTATATTCATCGGGATAGACGCCCCCCATTAAGACAAGATTTTTTTTTTGAAAATAAATTCGTTAAGGAAACAATTCAAAAGTATTTTGTCCAAAAAGATAAGTCTTGGTTACCCACACCCATACCCGAACCCAAACCCGAGCCCGGCCCGCCCGCTCGGACGGACGACGGCGTGCGTGCGTGCTTTGGTGCGAAGCACCGGGCGTGTGTGAAATGTGTGGTTGCACCAACTAGCCCATTGCCTAAGTCCTCTCCCCCACACAAAAGTGTGTTGACCCAAAGGGCCACTTTTAGATGCAATTTTCTTAGTAATATGGAAAGGCAACATCTTTAGTTTCTCCTATGTGAGACTAAAAGTTTCATTCACAATTAGTGAAAATGAGCTAGTGTTCTTAGTGACCCTTAGGTCCTAAGATCCATTCCTACCAAGACCAATAAAAAAAACATTAAAAGTCATTTTCTCCAACAATCCCCCACATGAATGAAAAACCGATAAAAAATCAGAAATCAGAAAGTGAGAAATACCACTATAGGCAAGAGGTGTCCATAAGGGTTTGAACCTTTGCTTGGTGAGAGATTACCGGAACTTCTTGATAGGAAGTGAACGTGATGTCTTGAACTGCCGTCGTTTGGTGTATTCATCAATAACTTCCAGACATGATATCTCTCTAGGTCCTGTCAAGTTCGTGTCGTTGTGTCCATTTTGGCCCTGAATGTATCCCATTTATAAGAATGCTCTAGAGAATTAGCTCCATTTCCATAGGAAGTGGCCCACTTCCACATTCAGATAAGTGAGTTCCATCAAGAATGTTTACTGCTACACCCCACTTCAATCTTAAATTGAAACTATAAAACTCATTAAGACTTAATAAAAAGTCATCCTTCACATGCAGTCACACTATCACATCTACACCATATGGAAGGGACAAAGAATGAAATTCTATGATAATGTTTTCTTTAACCCCCCACAAATTAGTTGTCTCATTCAAAACCTTGATCTTAGGATCTCCATTCAGCAAGGTTGAGTATCCTTAATGGTAAGTTTATTTAATGAGCTTAAGCCCCATCCCCCTTGATGTATTACTAACTATCTTCTTGGACAAACCTTTCGTCAAAGGGTCCGCGATATTCTCCTTAGACATCACAAAGTCAATGGAAATAACACCAGTTGTGATTAGTTGTTTCAGGGAATTATATCTTCTATGAATGTGTATAGACTTCCCATTATAGTTTTTGTTTTTAGATATAGCTATTGCAGCTGGACTATCATAATGTATAAATATAGCTGGCACAGGCCTATGCCAGAGAGGAATGTCTTCTAAAAAGCATCTTAGCCAAGCAGCTTCCTCTCCTTCTTTATCTAACGCAATAAACTTCGATTTCATAGTGGATCGAGCTATACATGTCTGTTTGGAACTCTTCCAAGATACAGACCCACCTGCTAGAGTGAAAAATATCCACTTGTAGACTTAGACTCCTCTGAGTCTGATATCTAGTTTGCATCACAAAATCCTTCAAGGACGGCAGGGTGCCTCTCATAATTCAAACAAAAGGTCAAAGTGTAATTCAAGTACCTCAACACTCTAATAAGTGCATCCCGATGCTCCTGCCCCGGAATGCAGGTATACCTACTCAACTTACTCACATCATAATCAATGTATGGTCTCCTACAGTTTATCAAATACACTTCCTATAACACGTGAGTATTCAAGTTGTGAAACTCCATTTACCTTATTCCTTTTGAGTCTACAACAAGGATCATATGGAGTACAAGCATGTTTACAATCAAACTGATTATACTTTTAAGTACATATTCAACATAATGAGATTGACTAAGACTATATCAGAAATTCTTCTAATCTTTATCCCTAAGATCACATCAACGGGGCCTAAGTCTTTCATGTCAAAGTTCTTATTTAGCATGTTCTTAGTGGAATTAATTACATCCATGTTTGTACCAAGTATAAGCATATCATCAACATACAAGCATACAATCACACATGCATCATTCACAAGTTTAGTATAAACATACTTGTCGGATTCATTGATTTTAAAACCACTAGAAATCATTACATGATCAAATTTTTCATGTCACTGTTAGGTGCTTGTTTCAAACCATACAAATATATTTTCAATTTACTAAATTTGTTTTTAGAACCTTTCACTACATAGCCCTCAGGTTGGTCCATGTAAATTTCTTCATCTAATTCACCATTCAGAAAAGTTGTCTTTACATCCATTTGATGTATCTCTAAGTTATAAATGACAGTAATAGCAATTAACATCCTAATGAAAGTAATTTTCGTAACAGGTGAATAAGTATCAAAGAAATCCATATCTTCTTTCTGTTTATAGCCTTTAGTTACTAACCTAGCTTTGTATTTTTCCACAGTTCCATCTACCTTACTTTCCTTTTGAAGATCCATTACAACCTATGGGTTTACACCCTAAAGGTAAGTCTACAATCTCCCACGTACCGTTCTATATGATGGAATCCATTTTACTAATGGTAGATTCTTTCCACCATGGAGCTTCAGAAGAAGTCATGGCTTCTCTATAAGTCTATGGATCAGTCTCAGCTAAGCATGTTATGAAGTCTGTCCCAAAAGATTTTTCAGTTCTAAGCCTTTTACCTCTTCTAGGCTCAAATTCAACTTCATCTTCCTCTAAAGGTAATGTCTGAATGGTCGAAGGGACATCTAGGGGATCTACACATATAATGCGAGAATCAAATTTCAATGGAAAAATATTTTTGAAGAACACATAATGCCTAGATCCCATAATAGTATTCACACTAATTTTGGAAATTTCAGAATTTACAACCATAAATCTATATGCAGTAGTATTCTCAGAATACCCTATAAAGATACAATAAACAGTTTTGGGTCCTATCTTAGTTCTCTTAGGAGGAGGAATGAAAACCTTAGCCAAACACTCCCACACTTTGAAGTATGCATAAGAAGGTTGTCTACGTTTCCCTAGTTCATATAGAGTTTTATTTGATCTTTTAAAGGGTACTCTATTCAGTATATAACAAGCTGAGAGGACGACCTACCCTACAAGTTTTCTGGTAATCCTGAACTAATAAACATGGCATTTATCATCTCCTTAAGGGTTCGGTTCTTCCATTCAGCCACACCATTAGATTGTGGTGAATAAGTAGGAGTGATCTCATAAATAATATCATATTGTGAGCAAATTCTCCTATAGGAATTTCATACTCACCACCACGGTCATACCTAACTATTTTAATGATAATATCTAATTGGTTTTCAACTTCAAGTTTATACATCTTAAAGGCTTCTAAGACATCGCCCTTACCCCTTTGCAAGTATACCTGACAGTACATGGTACAATCATCTATGAAAGTTATAAACCATTTTTACCGCCTCTAGTTTGAGTTGATTTCATGTCAACTAGGTTTGAATGAATTAATTCTAAGGGTTTAGAATTTCTCTGAACATTTTTTCTAAAAGGTTTTTTAGCATATTTTGATTCTACACATACTTCACATTTATGTTCATCATCCAAAATAAGCAGAAGAATCAATTTTATTCATTTCATCAGAGGTTACATTAAGTTTATAGAGACCTACAGTCTTATAACCCTTACCCACATAATTTTTTCCCTTAGTGTCAATAACTTTGCCAGATTCAATTATAATTTTAAAACCCTTATCATCTAAAACACCACAAGAAACAAGATTTTTGGAGATGTCCGGAACATGAAGAACTTCATTCAATGTGAGAGTCTCGCCAGAAGTGAGCTTCAGCCCAACTTTTCCTTTTCCTTCAACCTGTGCTGCAGATGAGTTACCCATGTAGAGTTTCTCCCCTTCCCCTACCTTCTGATAGGAGGTGAAGATATCTATGTTTCCACACACATGCTTGGTAGAACCAGAGTCTACCCACCAGTCTCTCACATTGGTTACCAAATTAACTTCAGACACCGTACCAGAAAACTTGTTCTTGTTGTTTTCAACCAAATTAGCATTGTTTTTCTTGTTATTAAAGTCTTTACGTTTTCTACAGTGAATTGCCATATGGTCAGGAATTCCACAAACATAACAAGCACCTTTAATTTTACCAATGTCAGATTTGGGTTTCTGAAACACACCTTTCTTGTGAGGAATAGGCTTAGGGTTGCGTTTGCTTCTCTCACCCTTTTCAGTATTGGAATACTTGTGTTTAATTACATGAGCCTTGTTGGACATGTCCCTTGCAGAAGATACGTTCTTGTCTTTGGAGCACAGTAACTCTTCCACTTGAATCTTCTTACCCAAATCAACCGTACTGACTTCACCAGTTTCATGTCTCAATCTACGTTTTTGTATTCGGACCAGGAAGACACTAATTTCTCAATCACAACATTCACTTGAAAAGTTTGATCTATCGCCATGCCTTCAACAAGAATTTCATTGATAATACGCTGACGTTCAAGGAATTGATCAACCACAGATTTTTCACTCGACATTTTATATTCCAAGAACCTAGCTACCAAGAATTTCTTACTTCCAGCAATTTCATCTTGGTATTTTTCCTCTAAAGCATCCGATAAATCAAAAGCAGCTTTTGCATTTTAAAAATCATACAGTGCATCCTCTAAGCAATTCCGAATATGATTTTTAGCCATATAATTCTGACTAACCCAACTGTCCAATTCCATTTCATTTCCAGCATCATTCAAATTCCCATCAAAAGATTTCGGAACAAGGTCATCTAGCATTTGAAAACTCAGGAAAAACAACATCTTTGATTGCCATCTTTTGAAATCCTTCCCGTAGAATTTTTCTGGTATGTCAACATCATTTTTTCCTATTGTTACATAAGAAAAATATTGTGTTAAGATGCAATAATAAAATAATAAAAACAAATGATGTTAACGTTAAATAAAACTTCTGAAATTTAAACACTGATTTGAGGGCAGAGTCACTTGATCATCAAACTGTCCTTAACACAATAGTTCACCGATACGCCTCAAAAATGAGTGATGCTAAATACCCAACAATGAAGTTGTGTCCAGGATAAAACTGCCTGATACAAGTATTGTATAGCACTACAATACCCACTCAAACGAACTCAACAACAAGATGAAGGAAAGAAATAAACAAACAAATGCGCAAACAAAGCAAGAAGAGGGGAAAAGATCCAAGAATAGTAGCCTGCTCTGGGATGAGTAGAAATAAAGAAAATGTTTTTCTTTTATAGGCGAAGAAGAAGAGAGAAACCAGTCCAACAATTAATTCTGTGTCGACATAATGTTGTAAATTTGTGTCGACATAATGAAGTAAATCTGTATCGACATAATGTTGTAAATATATGTCGACATAATGATGTAAAGAAAAAAAGGCCAGAAAATGTCGACACATGTTGTGAATGAAATTATATTCACCGGGACAGACGCCCCCCATTAAGACAAGATTTATGTTTTGAAATTAAATTCGTTAAGGAAATAATTCAAAAGTATTTTGTCCAAAAAGATAAGTCTTTAGTTGACCCACACCCACAACCGAGTCCGGCCCGCCCGCCCGGGCGAACGGCGGCGTGCATGCTTCAGTGCGAAGCACCGCGTGTGTGTGAAATGTGTGGTTGCACCAACTAGCCCACTGCCTAAGTCCTCTCCCCCACATAAAAATGTGTTGACCCAAAGGGCCACTCTTAGATGCAATTTTCTTAGTAATATGAAGAGGTAACATCTTTAATTTCTCCTATGTGGAACTAAAGGTTTTATTCACAATTAGTAAAAATGAGCTAGTGTCCTTAGTGACCCTTAAGTCCTATGATCCATTCCTACCAAGACAAAAAAACAAAACATTAAAAGCACTTTATCCAACAGGTTATTGGTAACGTTGCAACAACAACAGCTAGTTAGAAGTGGTTCTAAAGATAGTAGAGAAATTGCATGAGAAAGAGTTCTCTATACTGTTGTCCCTTAACCGATTCCCATATATACATATTTTTACATTATTATTAGGGGTCCCTGATCTCTTCTAGAAAAAAGGCATAAATATTCTAATTGAACGGGTAAGTGTGTCTCATCCAATGTTGTTAATATTGGATTCCGGTTCGTACGGTCGAGAGCGATACACTGGTATACCTTTGTATCGGGGATATTTCGGTTTCAAATATCGGTCCACATATTTTATACCTATAATTATTATATCAAACGTTTTTTCTATGTTAGACTCATTAAGATATAAAACTAGTACTCATTTTTCTAAAATACCATAAAAAACATGAGTAACAATTGAAAACCCTAGAACAACGATAAGGAAAACCGTTATTTTTTATTATTTTTTGGATTTTTTTTGATTAAAAACATTAATTTCGGCCGTACCCATTTCGGCCATTTTGGTTAAACTGTATCGGTCAATATCGACCGATATTTTCGGACAAAAACCGGTCCACCTGTATAGGCTGTTTCGTCTCGGATGAGGGCCGATACCGTAAAACCGGCGATATTTCAGCCTTCCCGGCCGAAATTAACTACAGTGGTCTCACCTTACTATGTATATTCTATTTTTGCGGTTTTAGTTATTACTTAAAATTATAATTTTGTTGTTCTGACATGTAATTTTTTGTCTATTTTCAGGTTAATAAGAGCATCTTCAATATTAGGAGTCAAGGTTTTAAAACTACATATCATTTAAGATTTAACATTTTTTTTATCAAAAATTAATCTCCAGTGTTACGGTCAAGCTAATGAGAAAAGATGACATGACCAAGTGGGGGTAAAGGAGAAAGTCTAGATTAGATCTTCTTCATGACCTTACGTTTTAAGTCCACATCACCATTTTGTCTCTAAATTTAATAGAAAGTGGTAAGTAAGACCATAAAGATTGGAGATGAACTTTAGGTAAAATAATTTATTTTCAATTTTTTTGTCGTTTAACAATGACTCACAAAGAAAAAGATACTAATAAGACCTCCATCTAAAATGACCTTAACTCCTTGCATTAGAGATGTTCTAAGTATTTCTGGTAGTTGTAATATCAGCGTTACACCAAGATTATCTTTAAGTTATCACAGTAATATTTTTTACTGGTCTAGCTCTTTTCCACATTTATTATGTCTGCACAGTTAGATAGGAAAAATCGTCGTCGTACAGGTGGTAGTAGTCGTCAGCGTGGTAAGGAAGCAAAAGTTGCATCAGAATGGTGGAAAAACAGTGAACCATCCACTTTATCCATGAATGTATATGTTGATTAAAAACACATGAAAAACAATTTAGCAGTTAACTTTGAGTAATGTTTTAAAAGAGACCAGGAGATTATAAGAAGCAAAGATAAAAAGCAGTTCTAGTGTGGTTGATGAATGGATAGTAATGACATCCACTTATAAGTTACAATTGCTATATAACTTGAGCAGACAAGTAACATCCCAATTATATTTCTTAAGTCATGCCTTTTTTATGATCAGTTCTGGATAACCATTACCATATTAAGCATATTAGATAACCATTACCATACTTAGATATCCATTAAGGCTTAGAATTAGCAACTCCATTACATTCGAAAAGAATACGGGATACTTCGTTGGATATTAGATTTATTTTTTTAGGAAAAAGGTCATACATAAAAATATGAGGAAAAGGTTCATAACTGAGCAACAAGAACCTATACAAAAGACTAGTTCAAACAACATAAAAAACTAAAAAGAACAACAAGCAAGCTATTTTACGAGCTACAGAAAAAAATGCACCATCAATATTTCTTCTTTGCTGATTTCCTTTGGCCGCTGCCTAAGAGATCATTGCTCAACTAACTATTCAAACCTAAATTTGGATGCATTTTTAGTGTCATTTTCTTTTATTTTTTTACCTTGAATACCGATTCTGGCTGTATTTTTTAGACATAAAAATATAGATCATAGTTTAATAATAACATGATGTTTCGCTACTTCTTTAAATGTGTTGGATAAATATCTTTATTATCGATTTCTCCATAATACAAATTTTGTGTATTATATCAACCGACTCGTTACAACTCTTTGTTTTAACAGTCTTGTCTATGTATTACATCTTGTAATACTAAATCCAAAACAAGAAAAGAAGAATGGAAAGAGAAAAGATCAATCTAAACAAAACTTAAGCAAACTTACTTGGGTGTATTGAGGCGAGTAATCTCTATACTTAACACATTTAACTCCCTGTACTTAATGTTGCTACAATGTATGTCATATGTCTCCAGCATTCAACAATAGCTTTGGTGTTCTTCGCAGCACTTCGAGGATCACCAAACATCGAACGTGAATAAATGTAGCACAAAACTCTTCTTTAAATCTTGAAGACAACATGTAAACTATAAAATTTCTAGTACTAGCTTATGGATCTAAAAACATTCTAATACAATAGAGAGTGAGTTGGGTTTATATAGAAGCAAGGAGACTCTTGGAGAAATCTTTTCGTGAAGAGTCGTATCCTTTCATGGAGAGTCACATCCATTTTCCCAAAGGATTTAAATTTTAATTGAAAGGGTTTATGTGAATAGACACAACCCTTCACAATTTGGTTGTAACTAACTTAATTTTTATTCAAATTTCCAACAATCCTCCACATTGAATTGAAATTCATGCAAATCTAATGCAGACACTAGAAACAGTTTGTGTACGGAACATCACTGCATCAGGAAAGTTTGAATCTTCCATAGTGAATGCCTACCGGATTTACTAGTTGCTCAGTGAAAGCGATGCCTTGAACTGCTCAATTTTGTGATGTAAACCGATACAATAGATATCACACATATTCGGTTCTCGTTTGTGTTCATTTCGGCCTTGAACGATGCTAGTTTTTCATGAGTGCTCTAGACTAACTTAGCCTTATAGTTATCATAGAAGCGGCACCACTTCTCACTCATATATGTGATCTCCTATTTAAAAAGTATCCTGCCATACTTTCTTAGTCAAATTAAGCCATAGGAATCATTAAGAGAAATTCTCAACCTCTCACTTGACAGGCAACACTGTTTCATCATAGAAATGGGAAAGAGAGTAATCTTTCAGATTGTTTCCATTGAGTATAAATTTACAACATGGTTGTCCCTTTTGAACCTAGATAACCATAGGATATCCAATCGCTAGGTTGGGTTTCTTTTGTAAATACTACTCTATTTATAGACAATAATCTCATTTCCCTTGATGATGTAATTATACACTCTCGAAAATTCGTATCATTTGCCGGCTTGATACAATTCACATACACTATTTCTTTTAAATAGGCACATTTAAGAGCAATTGCTTTATGGTGTTATGTCGTCGATTATCTATCGAGACGTACCATAATATCTCAAACTATATGTTATTTCCAACATGATATACTTCGTCCATAAGTATATATGCAAAGAATTTTTGTGTTAATTCTACTTTTTCTCTGACTTTGTGTCCAAAGCTCCGGAGTCTATGATTGACCATACTATCAAAGCTCTGAATCATCCCTTAATACACATGACCATGTCTAATCTAGACATTTTATCTGATACACTAATTTGTTTCTGTTTCTTAATACTCAACAAAAACTTAAATCATCAGATATACCATTGGATCAGTGGTTATACTGTGCGCCCCCACACTTTGACGAACTCACGGGAAGCTTCTTCCATTTCTTCCAATTTGTGACAAATGACCAGACACACTAGAGTTTATCAATATTAGAAAAATAAAATTGTTAACTCAACACTCATCATCACGCCAAACTGATAGGTTTACTCCCATAGATAAGTAAAACTTGGTTGCCTTTATCTCTCCGATGAGTGATCTGATCTACGTCGAATTTATGGAAGAATTTTATTCTTTCCATAATTATAAAATTATCTTGATCAGAAGATAATGTATCGTTCAAACCCAATAACCCCCACAGTTCAGTAATGTACTAGCCTTTAGTATTTTATCATCTCTTTTAGTGATCGCTATTCACCTTGGCTAACCTCTGTCCAAGGCTAGAGTTTAATGGGTTTAAAATTTTAAAACTTCTAGACAAAGTTTCATTATGCCTCGTCACCACAAATATTGACATTTGTGAAAACCAAGATTCAAATTTAAAAGGAATCCAGAACTTCACGTATAGAAAATGTATTCTGCTTGCCTTTTAATTAAGGTTTATTCTTCATCCATTGTTCCAATTATGAAAGGAAACCATTATTCCAATAATAAAGTGATATAAAATTTTTATTTAATTAATTTTATAATTTTTTATAATTTTTGTATTAAATTAAAATGGAAAAGAAAATAGTTTTCATTAAATAGTTGTGATTTTCTTTTATGGTTCATGCTTAGTCTAAGGCTCTTGATGTTCCATGCTTTGGATTTACAATTATTATTCTGAAAATCTACTTATTGGCAATATTTTAGAATCAAATTGAACGTCTGAGTTACATGATTATTGTTCTTAATTGAATCACTTAAAAATTGGTTAATGGTGGAATCCTTAGTCTCAATTTTCTCTATAGTCTTGAATCAACTTTTAATTGAGTTTTCTATTTTAGTTTTTAAATTAAGTCTAAAAAAATCTTCACAAGTCCTAGTGAACGAACTATTTTTACCACTTTTCTACAAACACATCAATTTTTGGTGCCACCGACGCGGACTTGTTTTTAGGTTAGTTAGTTTTATTAGATTTTTATTTTATTTTCATTTTTATTTGTTCTATTTTACGTTTCATTTTGGTATTTTTCTTTGTGTTATAGGTTTTGGATCAAAAAAAAATTGGAATCAAAGAAATATTTGGGCTTAAAGGTTGATTAGAGACTTAGAGCTAGGGACAAATGAAAAGAACAGAAAAGAAGACAATTTCTTTTAGTTAATTTTAATTTAATTTAATTTTTAGGGTTTTATTTAATTGGGCATTTACCAGTAAGAACTGAATTCTTTGCAAATTAGGAAATCTTTTATTCTTTTTGTAATTTTTCTTTTCTTTTTGGACTTTGGACTTTATTATTTTTAAACCCTATGGAAGGGTAATTAAATATAAACCGCACAGGAAAGGACGACAACTACGATATTATCTTTTTTCCTCGGGTTGTACACTGACACAGGAGTCGATGGCCTGAGTTGACTTCAGGGGTTCATCTCCCTTCTGGTACGGGAGATAAGACTCTAACCACCCACGAATCCCCTGTCAGTGGGTTTTATGTATTCCTTCGTAATGCATATATGTTGAGGGTCTGAATACGAAATTTATTTTCTTGTAAAGGGCAGAAATTGGCCATATAAAATAAGGGTTCGGATTTCATCACCGTATCCTTTCTGCTCGACTTAGGAACATGTAACATATGCGAACCTAAGCCTAAAATTTGACTAGAAAGAGACCTATAGGATAACGAGCTTATTGGAAAATCATTCAGAAGAATTGTATTGGTTACTTTGTTAGCCTAGCTCAAGGATCAAGAAGATTATTTTCAGTTGATTTTTGTCGCCTTGTAACCCAGGGAAACGTGCCAAATAGGTAGGGTTATTCAAACTCCATAGAGCTTATCCTGCTTATCTCGATTGACTTAACCTAATTCGCATCATCCCAGCGAGGTTTGCTAAAACTGTAGCTAGTTGTCTTTTTGGAGACTAGAAGCTGTCTAGAAACAATCTAATTGGAGTCATCATGCTTTTTGTTTGCTAGATTCAGTAGGTTTGATTTGGATGAGTTGGCATTGTTTGTGTTTGTTTAGAACCCCTTCCAGTTAAGATTTATTTTTATTTTTGTAAATATATTAATTTTTGTCAGAAAATGTCAAACTGGTATTATGAGGACCAATACAATGAGTATCCGACTGAATTTCAAAATAGACATTATCCGTACTATCACCATAATATGGATAGTAGTTGGGACCACCACCAAACTTTTGGAGGTTATTTCTCATACCAAGGTGATTCCCTCAACCAGTTTCAATCTATGTCTCCTTATGATCCATTTGTTTCTCTAGAGGAATCCCTCAAGCAGTTAACCGATAATACAAATAGGTTTGTTTTGAGTGTGAAGGGAACAAATAGTAGTCCAAGTCTTTCTCTAGAAGAATCCCTCAAGAAGTTAACTGAGAATACAAATAGGTTTGCATTAAGTGTGAAGAGAGTCTTGTAACAAATAGTATTGCTGAAAATGATCTTAATTGCCAATATAATGCTACCCTTGATAACTATTCACCTATTCAAGAGGATAAAGATAAAATTGGTAACACTACTTATTTAGACGAGGTTCAAACATCTTCATATTACTATGATGATGAGGAGGATAATATTGATGAAAAACTTGAAATATACAGGCAGAGTGAAGGAAATTGTCACTCCAATTGTGATTCATGATGATAGTGTTATTTCTGGTTCAAATCCAAATAATTTTAATGATTATTCACCTACTCAAAAATAAAGAGGATTTGACTAGAGATACCACTATTTTAGACGATGTAGTATTTCCTTATTTTGAAGACGATAATGGTTTAGAGGAACGGGTTTATCCTGAGAATACTGTTTTAGAGTCCAGCGATTTAGAAACAATAGTCTTAGATAAAAAAGATAGACTCGTAGAGATTTTAAATATGAGTGAGGATACACCACCTGATTATAACCTAGAAGAAGCAATTGACCATTTTTAGGACTCCGACGATCTAGAAATTAGGGAAATTATGACTAGTCTATCTATAGACACTGAAAACTCTAAGTTTTGGGGTGACTATCATTCTCCATGTGTTTTACCTTTTACTCTTAAAAAGGTCCCTCACTTGGGACTTGACATATGCGCCTCTACCATTTTATAAGATCATCTTCAAACTAGATTTCCTTAGCATGGTGATGTCCAGAAAGAAGTTCAGTTGTTAGAAACCCATCCTATGGTCGATGTGGTTTACCTAGGTGATAATACCAAGATTGACTTTATTTTCCCACCAATATTTTCTTTCATATGTGGGAACGTATGAATTTCAAATGCATCAGTTATTAAGTTTTGAGACTAATCCTAATTACTTTAGGAAATTAGAATCGACACATTTTCTCAAGAATGACTACCACTTTCATTATAGTCAACTGTGTGAGTCAAATATGATTGACTTTGAGTATCCACAATTATTCAGGTTATCATTATGGGCTTCTAAGTTCTTAGTTGAGTTCTTCCAGACACTACAACCTGATTCTATAGATCTTTTCCATGAGGAAATCAAGCCTAAAGAGATTTATCTAGACCCTTTCATAGAGCCTGAACCTGAACCTCGACTAGATGTAGTTGTATTAAAGAAGACACTAGATAGGTGTATGGTTATGCCCTATTTGTACAATTTCTAGGCCTATTGCAGTTTCTTTTTATTTTGGATAACTTTATTTGATTCAGATGACCCACAATTATTCCGACTATTTCTATATTATTCTATGAGGTAACTATTCCTTTCTTAGTCTAGCTGAAGACTTTAAACTTAGCACTAGCTGGAAGGAAACCCATGCTCATGCGACACAATAATATCCTTCCTTAACTCCTTTTCTTCAAGTGGTAACAGATTCTCATTGTTCATGTTTTTAATCTTTTATTTTTAAAACATTGAGGACAATGTTAGATTTAAGTTTGGGGAATGGGAGAAACTTTTAGTTGCAATATGAAACTCCAGAATCTAGAAACTTGTAAACAATTCAGGATGACACTAACCATTCTAAGTAGATGAAAACATAACTCTTGTCTATAGGAATTGGTGTGCCCAGCTAAATGGTCTATTCATAAAAGGACATCGTTCAGGTGTTAGAAATAACATGATAGTCGTCACCATATCTCGGAGTCATCACCATATCACATTCTGTTTTTTTTTTTTTTGCAACTTTTTGTGTTTCTCTAAGTGATTTGGTGGGCCACTAGTATTGCCTGGTTGTCATCGCTAGGATGAAGTAGAGTGATTGAGATAAAACCCCATTATTTTAATTAAACTTGACCGGTGAAAAAAATTTGACACTTGGATAGCAATATGTGTGTGTTCTCCCTGTCTCTGTCGCCTAAGCAAGCGTGGAACGCAGGATCCATGTGAACTATCATGTAATATGCTGACAAGGATCATGCGCTTAGATTCAAAAGATCTAATCATGTTGTCAACAAAAAAATGTAAAAAAATAAATAATAATAATTATATATCACTATAAAAATGATGATTTTTAGTCACGACCCAATTGCCACGAATTAAATATCCGTGGCGACTGGTTACATGTTTCCACGCCAAACTGATAGTCGTGGCAAATAGGTAACTCATTTGCTACGGCCTGACTAGAAATTTGCCACGCGCCAAGCTTTATAACCTGGTATCTGCCAAATGTCCTATACTTACAACAGAGTGGGTCGTGGGTATTGTGGACCTTTTTGCTTCGGGACAACTAATAGTGTTGTAGCTACTGTTTACGGGGAAACTCTCATAAAAATACAAATTGTGCTAATAAACCTAGATGAAAACCACGATCCCCACCTGAAGAAGTAACTCCTCAGTTCACCCAGTTCTTCGACCCCCCTCAACTCTCCTCTTTCTTCGATTATGCATACAGTAAAAGCCATAAATACTTTGAAACCCTCACCACAGAGAAGGCAATTTTTTGTTCCTGCTGAAAGTTATTTTCGGTACAAACATCAATATTTCAAGTAAGTTGGATTTGTATAGAATTAGATCTTCTTATTTTTCATTTTCTGAAACTAGGGTTTTAAAGTAGTAATTAATATATAAACATTTTTTGATTATCTGTGTTACTAATGATTATTCCTCTTTTGTAATTTTTACAATTTTTTGCCGTGACTTGTTTCAAATCTTAGGCTAAAATAACTTAATTCATGTTGTCGGTCTACTTGAAAAAAAGTTACAAGTAAGAATTTCATGTCGATTCGTGTGGATTAATTCGTTAATGTATTAGATTTTTTTATTTCATCTTCAGATTTTCTCTTCTTATAATTTTGTTGATATCTGGTGAAATTAAAAGTATTGATCGATGTATTTGTAAATTGGTGGTTCGTTTTGCATTCCTGTTTTATAATTTGTGTGGTTTGTTGTGTAATTTGTGTTTTGAGAATATATGGTTTTGTTTAGATTAAGGGTTTTGGTGGATTTGTGTTTGTATGATATATTTTCATCCATGTTAGGTTTATTTTGATTTTTTATTACTGTGAAAACCTAAATTGGTAAGATAATGCTTGATTTATGATTTGTGAATCTAGAATTTGCTTAGTTTTGTGGGGGTTTCACTGGATTCATTGTATGATACCATTTGGTCATCTAGTTAGTATTATGTGTGATAGTTGACATCATGAATATAGGCGTATTTAGATTATGATTATGTTTCTATATTACATGATTCATATGTGAGTTTGAATATGTATAATGTATTTGTTACGCTGGTTTTCACAATTGACCCTTGTGTGTTGAAATCATCTCTGTTTATTACAAGTTCTAAGAGATTTTGCTTCAATGATATCTCTATTATATTTTATAATAGGGATCTTTATTTTTTTTTTCTTTCAAAAAAGTTGTATTTGATCAGATTATTTTACCTGTTAGAACAAACAATTCAATTTCCCTAGAAGAAGTGGTAAAACAATTCTCTATTTGTAGTTCTTTGTTATCTTTTTTGATTTAGAGATAACTGATGGTACTGTATCTCTTCCACACGAAAATGGAAAGTAAATTCTTTCACATTAATACACACATGTAGTCTCGAGATAGAAGTTTAAGAAATGATGTTATTCCTAGGTAATTTACCGATACATTAATTGTTGTATCTTAGACTCCCAGAGTAGTTGTGGCTTATGAAGGGTCGCTGCAGATAAAACCGGAGAAGTATGACCAAATGTCATTGGAGGAGAACAGCTTATTGATGAAATTTGGAAAGGTATAAAGTACTGCAAGATATGAGAAGAGCTTGTGTATCTTTGTAACTCTTTGTTAAAAACTCTTTTCGTCTTGGCCGTTATTTAGAGATTTGCTTATTCATACTTTTGGTACATATCTAATGTTTATAAATTCATGTAAAAGGTCATAGATCTGATGTGGCTTTGGTTGCAGTGAGTATGACAGTTGCGCTAAGGTCTGATTTTGCTAGTATCTACATTTGATTTGATTTATTATCATATCTTTAATTCTTCCACATAATGTGTATTACTCTGTTAATTTCATACTGATTGGAATGTAAACTTCAAGGTGGTGGCCAATAGGAAACAAGTTCATGCATTGAATTTATAGGTTGTTCAACATTTCATTCATGGTCTCATTTCATTTCTGGTTAATTGCATACCTAATAATTCAACCAACTAAATCTATTAAAATGTTTTCTTTTAGGTTTTTTGGAGTATGCATGAGTGACCTATCGATGCAAGGACGTATCCAGAAAGGAAAGCTATACTTTTCAAGTTTCTCTCTAATTTTTGTTTTTTTTTATTTGGTACAATTTTGCTTCCTCTTAGGTTACTTTTCCGACCCGCAATCTAACTTTACTGGATATCAATTTTCAATGCAGGTTTATTGTTGAGCCATAACATGCTTTATTCGGGTGTTGGTAATATGAGTACATCATTTACGTTAACTGCCTTCATGATTTTGCTTAGTTTCTCTCTGTTGTCTTTTTTTTTGATCTTGAAAAATATGACACAATATCATCTTTTTTGGTTCTTCGCAGGGTTTGACTTAGCTTGCCTTCACATAGCTGGTCAATTGAAAGTAAAGTGTTGAGTTTTAGTTTTTCAGTATTTATGTTTTTCCTTCTGCAGGTTGGCTTAATGAGTGGTTTTATCATTTTGTTTATTTATTATGTAGACCATTGTCACTTCTAATGTCATCTCTACACTGCAATTGTGCATATATACATATGCTTTATATATATTAAATAATGGGAAATTGGTTTTTCTTCAGATATGATGCATGGAATTTTAGTTCTCTGAGATTAGCTTTAATTAGGGATATGTAAGGTTGAAATTTTAATTTGTCCTTCATGGAATACAATTCCAACGAGAAGGTATGATCTGTTTCTGGTTATTTTCTGTAAAAGTAACACACATTTGTATCGCGAGGTTTAAGAGCTAATGCATGTTTGAAAGATTAGTTGTTGTTTTTTTCTGTCTTGTCATTCTGCTTTATGGCAGAGTGATACTAAAGACAGGACATCATCATGATATCTATTATCGGATGTCATTTAGGGATTTGAAATACGGGGCTCATCAGGACACTTCAGTTGTGCCTCCTCCAAAACCAAGAGGACCGTAACTCTGCTCTTTTGTCTCAGATTCACTTAATTTTTGAAAATTTGGTGATTCATAACTGGTATGGTTCCGGTTAAAGTAGTACTCACTGACTTCTATAATCTGTGGTTCTGACTTACATGTTATTCTTCGATGTAGTTTCTCAATTTTCTGGTGATACGCAAAAATGGGGATCATAACAACAACTGTAGAATTATTTTATAGGTCAGCGTCCTCCCACAACAACAACTATAGAATTATAATCTTACTTGATACATCTGAGGTAATCTACAACCATTACAAACAATTCAATAGGCCATTCGATGTACTACATGTACACAATATAAATATGCATATCCTTGATCTTGTTGCATCTTCTTTGTTATAGTTCGAGTTTGCTTCAAAATGTTCTTCCGTGTTGTTGTGTTTTTTCTTGGTTCTTACGTCTTAGGGTGACCCTCCTAGGCTCTGGTCTCCTGGCTGGCTGGATCCTATATATGGTCGGATAATGGCGGTACTAGTAACCTAGATTTGTGTCCCTTTCTTAATCTCATGAAATAAATTAGTCAAACTTACAGATAAACTTCATTTTTGCATAATCATATTGTTTCAGTCATACATATACTAGTAATACAATTAGCTACCAAAAAGTCATGATAAAAACAATATTTTGGTAAAATTCGAAATAATTTGATTTCGTTCCATGAGTTCATCGTTATTCATCAGCACCTGGCTTGGTCTCGATCTTAATGTACACATTACAAACAATTGAATCACCAAATTAAATGCTCAACTATTCTGCAAAATTTATAGAACGTTATGCTGGTTGTGTTAGGTAATAATATCGAATATAATGAGTATATTTAGTTTTTTTTTGCTCTAGGTTTGAGTACTGTAGATGTCTGGTACTTTAGTTTAATTAAGATTTGGTATTCATTGAGTTCAATCATTTGTATCACTGATTGAGCTAAGCGCATATTCGAATGTGTAGCATACTATGCAAGTGACTCCACTTCACAAGTGGTTGCACACTATACTATGCATGAATCAAGGCAACTCATTAGTAACATAGGAGGCTGCATAATAGAAGCCTAAGATGCACAGGCAGAAATATCTGAATCTGAAATTGTCTTTGTTAGATTTTATAATGTAGCTGGACATGTTTAACTTCACAACTAGGTAAACAGACAGAAGTGAGGTGTAGTGATGACTGACAACATGTATTCAATTTATGAAATTCAGTAATTTGCTTTTTTATTCATAGTGAGACTTCAAAATCTGATTTCCTTTTCTTATATTTTTGTTTCTGAGCAGCAACATAGGTTGTACTTGTGAATATTATATACACTATTCTTTTATGTAATTCTCATTGATGTCAAACTTGACATTTTCATGTTGCAGGTTGCATCAAAAGATATAAGTTCAAGGTTTTGTCGGATGATATATGTTGGTGAATATATGTTGGTGAACTTCGGAAGTAAGGAATATTAAAGCATTCATCCTCTATGATTTGTTATTTTCTTGTTTTTTCATGTTATTCTACTAAATTCACTGAAATACTGGTAGTATTTTATTTTATTTTATTTTTCCTTTGTTGAATGTAATCAATCAAACAACTCTGTAGTATTTGTTCTTTTGTTTTGAATGAATAGATTTTGTTGTTGGAATGGTTCTTGTGAATAAATATTGTTTATATCTATATTTTTAACCACTAAAAAAAGGTTTATAGGTGTAATGTGCTTATTGCCACGTAGCAAACAGTGATATATGGGAAATGATCATGGAGCGAATGCCACAATCTAACCGTGGTTAATAATTGAGAAGGTGTAAATTCTCATTGTTAATCAGCCACGATCATATCTGTGGTAAATGCTCATATATTATTAGCTACGCAGCAAAAAACCGTGGTTGGTGTCATGGCAAATAGTATTAGCCACGAGACTATTTCTTACGGTGATCCATCCTTGGCAAGTTATCTTTTGCCATGTATTTTTGATCAACTGCCACGGTTCCTTGACGTCACTAAAACTCAGTATTTTTATAGTGTGTGCGTATAGATATTCTATCGCTGTGACCCTTGTATATACCAGTTGAGTTGATACTAAAATTAGGATTCAGACCAGTGGGTGCGTATCTCAATCAATTAGGTTTCATTTTGGCACAATGTGCATATAGATATTCTAGGAAACACCGTTCACCTTAGTCAACATGTGCACACTTCTATCTCATTATCCATCTTCTTAATCTATTCATATGATTGTGGTTTGCTAGATTCCGAGTATCATGGTCCGTTGTACGACTTTCGGAGTAGTGCTTTGTTTCCTTATATATGAATTTTAGTACGCTTGAGTGCAAACTCATGCAGAACAATTGGACTCATATGGTAATGATTCCCATAGCCGAAGAATTTAGTAGCCAACTAAATAGAATGTTTAGTGTCTACCCTTAAACGTTCACAAGTAGGTAAAAGTTGGAGTAAAAGTTTTTGTGGGTATACCTCTTGTAAACCCTCGCGAGACAAAACTCATCTTCTAGGGTCACCTAGGAGTTTAACGGATAGCTGCACGTGCTAAGTGTAGTCGTGATTCCTATGAAAGTGAGTTAGATTTTTATTTTCTAGATTAGATTTGCTCGAGGACTAGCAAATAATAAGTTTTGGGGTATTTGATAGACACATTTTTGTGTCTTACTTGTCCTCAATTCTCTATTTTGTTAGCACTTATTTCGGTATTTTATGTTTTTGTAGGTGTTTTTGGGGAACACACATTTTCGAAAAAATTTGGCTCGAAAGTGATAAAGGCACCCCAGTTTTGGATAGGGGCACCCCTCTTCTTAGTTCAAAACCAAAAATTGGCGGGAAACAATTATGTACGTGTGAGAAGTTACCTGATTTGGTTGGGACCGAATATTAAGGGTTTTAAAAGAGGATTTGGATATAGTAATGAGGAGAAATATTCAAAACGCGTTCAAACACGCAAAAGTGAGAGTTTCATGTCGGGAAATATGGTTGAAAATCAATGTTACTGCCGGTAAAACATATTACCCCCTGATTTGGATAAAAGAGGATTTTGAGTTGGATTTGGATGAAGTATTGGTTCCTTATCGATTAAGGAGGACAAATTAGGTTTTACTACACCTATATATATCAAAGAGATCGGAGAAAGAAAAAAAAATCCAGAGAAGAGAAAAATTCCCATGAAGAAGAAGGAAAAGAAGAATAAACCACAACTGAGAAGAGTCACTGAATCCGTAACGTATTCTTCTTTGCTTTATCAACCATTCTGGGTGCCTTTAGTAATTTCTTGGTGCCATTATCACTTTTCGAGCCAATTTTTCCACAAATGTTTATTCCCCAAAAATACCTACAAAAACATAAAATACCAAAATAAGTACAAAATAAGTGCTAACAAAATAGAGAATTGAGGACAAATAAGGCATAAAAATGTATCTATCTGGTACGTGATTATATCACCATCGAATCAACTGTCATTTGATTCTTTCCAAGGTAACATAATCACAAATAATGTGGTTGAAAATTGGTTTGCCTAATATAGTAGCATCATTCATGTATTATCCACATTGAACTAGACGGTTACCAACATGGAATTGCACCACAACCCCTTAATTGTTGTTCACAATATTTCACAATATTTATTTTTTTTGGGTTCAAATGTGAAGTGTTGCGATATTTCTCCATTATCAACAACAAATGAAAAGATTGTTTCTATAACAAGTAGCAATGAGACATGTTAATTATCAAATTGGTTATTGGAGTTCCTTAAGCTAATGACCGATCAAGTGGATATATGAATAACTAGTAGACACATCAAATTCATGCAATCACCATGGAGAGCATGTTCTACCAAATAAGATAATTTTATCTTTGCTCTAACATCCCTTTAGAAGCGCCACATGTTCTATGTACACTTTGTGAATAAATCTCTTCTAAATGAGATTGATACTCGATGCCCCTATCGCTTTTAAGAATTTTTATCTTCTTATTCATTTGATTTTCAACTTCATTCTTATAAAGTTGGAATTTCTCAATTGTTTCATCTTTACTTCTTAATAAGTAAACATGACAGTACAGGGTACTATCATCGATGAATGTGATAAAATATTTTTTACCACCTCTACTTTGTACAATTTTCAAATCACCCAAATCTGTGTGAATTAAGTCTAATGGTTCTGTGTTTCTTCCAACACTAAGAAAAAGGGGGCTTTATGAATTTAGATTCAACACAAACTTCACATTTTTGTGTTGCATCTATATCCAATTTAGGAAGGTGTTCCATATTCATCAATATCCTTAGTGAATTATAATGAAAATCACCTAACCTCTCATGCCAAAGAGAACTAGAGCCTACAATATATGCAGAAGGGGAAACTTCATTAATAGTAGATATATTGTTGATGGTGGATTTTTGACAAAAGAGAAAATTATAATATTGCTTTTCGCCCAGCTGCAAAAGCATGAAATAAATATGTATAAATTCCTGACACGACATCAGAATTATAAATACATACTGCTATCTTACATTCCGCAAGAGAATTAAGAATGCATACTCATCTCATGGCTAAAAGCTTTGTAGCTCTTTTGGATATATATGCGCCATAGAAATTTCAGGGCTTTACCCAGCTAAACCTTCGTTATTTCATGTATGCCTATGCAAATCATCTGTATTAATCAGGACAAACTGATTATATAAAATTACGAACATTCAGAATTGAGGCTAAGCCATATCTGAATAAAAACGCTAATTAGGTGCATGCCATCTAAATTGCAGAGTCGTATCAAGCATAATCTCAAGTTACAAACTTCTACAGCTGAATCTTTTAAAAATGTTCTATATGCACTACATAAAAGTTACATCAAATCTCATACAGTTGAGAAAACTATAAACAGGCCATAAATATGGCCATGACATTAATAAATGTCAAAGCTAGTGGTGCATAAGCAATAACCATGGCACCAGAGAATACTAGCCTTGGCAAATCCATAGCCACACTCCCAACACAAACAAGTAGCACACATGTGCCAAAAAGCCAAGGAAAGACAACAAGGCTAGTATGCCAAATTCACTAGGGAAGAAATGGGCTAGCACCAGCCCTAATTAGCGCTTCCAGCAGCGCTAGCGTCCGTGCTAGCACATGATCTAACTAGTTAGCGCTGCCAGTAGCGCTAGCGTCCGTGTTATCACATGCGCTAACTAGTTAGGGTTTCCATGGAAAAATGCTAGCGCCAATGATAGCAACAAACCTCCCTCCTTCTTCTTTGAATGTCTTCTCACCCTTCACGCCTATACCTATGTTTTATGCTTATGCTAGCACCAATTATTACTCACTTGAACCAAACTATTCACGTGTTTTGAGTCGATGACTCCACTAACTCTACGAGAAATCAAAACAATTACATGGGAGGATAAAACATGGGGTTTTGGTCTGGTGGTTACAGCAACATGGGTGTGGAAATACCCCATGATACGAAAGTTACAAAGTAGTGGTAAGCCTGAAGCAGTTAATGGAGTAATGGAGTAATGGTTTCCCGAAGATTCCAAGGCGGTTGAACCATTAACCCCCATGACTTCCCACTTCTCCATATCTTCACTACCTCCACTAATTTACAAGAAAACGTGTGTTCCCAAGCTATTATAAATAGGCTCCTTATCCCATTCATAAAAACAACAAGCTTATTATTCTCTAAAACTCTGTTATTTTCTCAATACTTCAACATCTCTACACACAACACAACACATGAATTCCTTCAACTTTCTTTGCTTCCCTCCCCTAAGATTAACCCATTTTGTCTCCTTGTGACCAAAGCAGGGCGGAACGGCTACTATCGTTGTTTAGGATTGCTCAGTACGATTTTGATTTCCGGATCTAAAGAAAGTACTTCTACAGTATATTGTTTTTCCTAGAATCAATTTTTAGGTATTAACAATTGGCGAGCATAGTGGGAGATCAATCTCACAATCACAAATCCAATATTTCAACTATTTGGAATTCAATTCTTAAATCTTCTGAAAATGGTGGAGCTTAGATCAGGTTCACCACCCAATCCCAATTCGGGTTCAACACCCACTCATAACCCCAACAACACCAGTAGTGAAACTCTAGAGATCATTCCTCAAAATACCACCACTGAGAATACCAAAATTCCTTTCTACACCACTGAAGGCGACAAAAACAAGGAGAAGGCATCACTAACCATAGCTGATTTGATGAAGTCGGCAAAAAACTTTGGATGAAAGTCAAGTATCCATGACCACGACCAAGAAGGAAGTTCTTACCTTTCTTAAGACATTGACGAAACAATTATCACCGGGGCAACATTATCATCAAATAGAGAAAGCTAAGAACACGACTGCTGGCGAAGCAAACACGTCAAGAGATAATATCCAAGAAGATGATGAGGTACATATCATCACCGATCATGTGTCAGAAAGAAGTCAACAATGAAAGAACTTTACCACTCGCAAATATTTGGAAAGGCTCATGCAAAATCGTGGAAAGGAAGGTTCATCTTCGTTCCATCAACACCGACCCCCTTACCCAGCAGAAATTCAGAGGATTGCACTTCCGAGCGGATTTTAGTCTCCTTCATTCTCATTGTACGATAGCATCGGAAATGCTCGAGAGCATATTTCTCGATTCCTAGAATCGTTGGGAGTGCATGGATATAACCAAGTGTTGCAGCTCAAAGAATTCTCCAAATCTCTTACTGGGAGAGCTTATACCTGGTAGAACAACCTCGCCCCCAACAACATCTCTAGTTGGTCTCAATCGTGTTGTGTCAGGTAAGCATCTACTCTTTGCTGAAAAAGTTACTGTGTATCCCAAGTCCGCCTCAGTATACGTAGTCAGCCAGCAAAATAAGAATCCTAACTGGGACTTCTCACCACCGCTCGCCTCAAAGATACCGAATAAGAGTAAACACTAATCGATGCAGGCACCGATGTCAATATCATCACTATCAAGACTCTGAGAGCCGCAGGAATTTCCAGGCACGAAGCCACGCACTCACCAACCATAATCAAGAATTCCGAAGAGAAGTACAGGAGTGCCTACAGCTACATCACTCTTGAGATAAAAATAGGTGACGCCCAGACGCATACCAAGTTTTACATTGTCAAGGAGGATCCAAATTATGCCATGATTCAAGGACGCCCATGGGTCTGTAGAAACAAGATGGAATCAGGTGTATCTCCTTCTCCAGTGCCAATACCGCCAAGACTCTCAAACAAGCCAGCGAATCCCGGAGATTGCCTATCATACGAGTTTCTCCGTGCTATGAATCTGGATGTGAAGCAGCTGCCAAGAGAGGACACGACATCATACGTCCAAAGGTTTCACACACAAGTAAGTCAAATCCTACCAACTTCTTTGCAACCAGCGATCCCACGTCCCATCAAAGCTTGGGGACTTGACCTAGATATAACCCCTACTCTGACTCGGCAATGTGAATGGGAAGATGATCCTTTTTAAAATTTTATCAAATGGGTATGTATTGTCTCTACTGGAGATGAGGAAATTAATAACCCGGTCATTCAGAATACATGCCATGAAGATAAGGGGCTGGAACCCAATTCCTTTATGTCGGATATATGATGGAGAAAATTACAGCCTCTCCTAAAGAAGGACCGTATCTTGTCACTGAAGTCTTGATCGGCGGTTACTACAAGCTTGTAAATACTGAAAATCTAGAAGGAGTGGTCATACATGGAAAGTGGCTTAAAGCTCACAACGGTTAAAGCAGTCTACTACCAGCCCACAATATTTCCCTTTTTTATGCAATATTTGTAATTCCTCCAAAATGTCTACAATATCTTGCATCCATAATTAGGATTTCAATTTATTATTCAAGCAATGTATTGTTTCTTTTTAAAAAAAATATATCCTGGCAAACCATTCAAAAAAAGATTCTCACCTACTTAAAATCCCAAAATAGACCATAAAAAAGCCACATGTCTAAGAAATCTATAAAACTCAGAAAGCCTAAAAAATCTCCTTGGCAACAGTCTCCAAGTTATAAGATACGCCTTTCTTCTGCAAATTCTTTTCAACAGCTTCTAAGTGACGACGAAGCCATGAAACATTAAGCTCGGATCTTTCATCCTCATTTCAAAGAACTCTTTCAGTCTTGAAGTACCACCTAAGAAATTTCTCTACTGGGAAGAGAAAACATCTCATGCACAGTTGACAGTAGCACAAATACATTATTCTCCAGAGTGTGATAGTTTTCAGGGTTACCTACGAAGAAGTGGCCAAACTTCTTCCATACTTTGGTATATAGCTCAACATAGGCGGAAGAAACAGTGAATCCTACGATGCACACATGTCCATGACGGATTCCATCAAACTTGAAGTCAAAATTAACTCCAACATTCGGGTATTCAACTGGAACAATCTCCGTCATATTAACATTCTATACGATAATGCCACTCAAAGTACTTTATTCGACAACCACATCAGAAGGATCTTGCTCGTGATTGTGAGATGGAAAAGACACGTCGCCAGCACCATGGCTCATGGTAATCTCCAATCCTTCTCCTTCAAGTTCGTCTCTCTATTTTGGTTCATTCCCCCCTAAAACAGAGATATTATAAAGATAATGAGCCCAAATGTGTCAAAGCATAAGGAATTGAAGCACGAATCATGAATTTTGTAAAATATATCCATTAGCAACCTAAAAATTCATTAAAAAGTATTTTGGGTCATGGCATATGGTTTAAAAGAGATATGAATCTTTTTGCAAAAAAGCCGTCAAAACGTTTTTACATTACCCTCTAGAAGAAATGAAACTGGCGCTAATTGGTAAAGAATTTGGGGTTTATTTTTATACTAAATGATTCATATGGATGTATACTAATACATGCTAAAAATTTCACGCCAATCGGAGGAGCGAGCTAATAGGGCATACAAAACGGTCGACTACATGATAAAACCTACAGAATTCTGTCTGGAAATGTTATGGACGCTCGGTGTCAAGTCTTTTTCACCTAGCAAACGCACTCCAAATTCAGAAATTCTTTTTTCAGAAGTTATCTCTATCTCTTAGATAAATAATGGGAGGTCAACCACCCCATTCCAACTTCGTACGAAGATTCTACGGTCATTACAACAAGAAGACCTGAATCTGAATTTTTCTGACAGCGAAAATTGTTAAAGTCTTTCAGGAAATCACGTATGGTTCTACACATTTGGTGGTTTTATATTTATAATCACGATATTATGATTCTAAAATATTAGAGTAAACTTACTTGGAGTTGTGACAAGCCATCGGAAGCAGAAGGCACATCATAATACGAATCACCACCAAGTTCTTCGTTTTCAGCTCTGGATTCTTCAATTACTTCAGTATGGGACGATATTTCATGTTCGTTGTCATCTTGGTATTCTTCCTCCATACTTCCAACTGCAACGGTAATTTATGATACTAGAGTACTTCTATTTCTAGTTATCTAAGCATGGTAATTATCCATAAGAATCAGAATTCAGTAAGTTTAGCAGGACGAATATTTCTACAACTCGAGAATTTTCAAAAGAAAATTTACTTACAACATAAGGTGATGAGGAGCCAATCACGGCTGAGACACCAAACTTGAAAGGTTGAATGCTCAAGTCACCTTGATGAGTTATGCTCCCAGACTATGCAATGGTGTTTATCAAGATGAGATATAACTATACTTCGTACAGAAAAGAAGAACAAGAGAAAACACAAGGTGTTTACCTTCTTCAAAGGACAGTCCCAACTCCCAGGCATAAATACCCGTGGTCTCTTCTCCCCAGACTGAGGAATGGCGTTCACTGCAGTATCAGGTGCAAAGTGTTCCAGGAACCATGACTACAAAGAACAAGTTAAAAGTTTAAATACTAAATAAAAAATAGAGATTAAACTAAAAGATGATTCGAGATATCCATGTCAAGTTTACAATCGAATCATGCCTCGCTCCAAAAGTAATTTTCAAGTTCGGTCGACTTGCTAACTCTTGCTCAGAAGTCACACCACATACACCAGAAGGCTTACTAGACACAAATTTCTCAAGGAGAGTAAGTTGTGCGTTCCAGAAATCATCATATTAATCAGTGAAATGTCCTTTTCTGTCATCCCGAAGAAAAGGAACGCTGCAACCAAGAATGGTATGGACGCCCTCGGAAGGGAGAAGCCTCGTTACGGTAATAAGGAATAGACTGATCAAATCCCATTTTCCGAGCCGTGCTATCAATGTTATACTTCTGCATGACGTAACAATCGCCGCGAATAGCAAGAATATACCATGGAGTACAATTACTCACAAAAGTGGCTTCACCGGCTGTAATAGTATTACCTTCATCACTTGGACCAGAGCGTAAAACAATATCATGGCTCTCAACAAAGGTATCAGATAGAATCTCATGTGGAAGCCTCGAACCCCAAGATATGAAATTCACCTTCTTCTCATTGTCCATTAAACTAATAAGACTAACAGAAGAAGGTTTCTTCCTACTCCAAAGAAGTATTCTAGCATACTCTATCTCTGTACTCGGATAAGAAGGCTTGGTCTTTGGCGCATATTCAGAAAAATGTTCCCACAGTCAGGCTTGTATAAACATAACAGGGATAAAAGACTCTAACTTGGCATGGCCATTAGAAACTTTCTTGTCACAAATGAAACTATACAAATGCGAGTATAAAGAGCCAAGAAACATATTACCAAGGGAAAGAACATTTCCACGAGCGAGCACAATAGCAAGCAGAACAAGTGAAGACTTCACTTGACCATCAGGAGAATATTTGAATACGTCTCTGGAAAGCCAAAGTAAAAGGAATTCAGCAATGCATAAAGGGTCGTCAATAGCAAGACGGTCGGTACTTGTACTTCCGTTCCACCAACAGTCAAACCAAGCCGAATAATTCTGGTTACTGCAACGACTAGACTTCTGCAAGTCTCATATTTTCTGAACAAGGATGATGCCATGCTTCTTCTCCTCCTCATACCATTGAAGTGGAATGCTACTAATAATAGGAAATCGCAACAAGACCACCACGTCCTCCAAGGTGATTGTTAATTTACCTCGAGCACATACTGCTGAATGAACTGGACCACACCAACAAGAGGCAAATGCAAGCAGACTACTCATGTCCTTGATAATGTTCAAAGTCTCAGATATTTGCACGTCATGGAATATCTTGGTATTTTCTAAAACCTGCTTCACTGAGGATTTTTCAACATAACTTTAGCCCATCCTTTTCCTTCAGACTGAGGAGTCTGGAATATCTTAAAATAAACAAATAAAAGCATGTAATCCCCTCTCTGCAAAAAATACCTGACAAGAGCCAGTGGATAAATACTCTGAAGCTGAGGAACACTATTAATGTTTGGAATAAAAGTGCCAACATAATCAGAGCTAACAACCTCTTGAATAACATATGATGGATGTTGGGCACATCGTCTAGAAAAGTAATGTCAGAGTTTTCACTTTCGCCATGACTAGAAGAAGCGGTTGCATTATCTTCATGATCGTTCGACATATACAACGAGTTCGGATAACATTCATGTCAAATACTGAGAATTCATGCACAAGGTACAATTATATCAACTATTACTCCTTCAACGATTATTCGACAACATCGAAGTACCATTGAATCAGAATTTCTAGTAACTTCCGACAACTAAGCTTGTTGATTTATTTTGCTTATATCATTAAAAGAAAAATCACCATCTAGTGCTTACCACGAAACATTACTGTTCCGCGCTAAGCAGGGGACTTAATGTTGATGGTGGATTTTTGACAAAGGAGAAAATTGCAATATTGCTTTTCTCCTAGCTGCAGAAGCATGAAATAATTATATATAAATTCCTAACCCGGCATCAGAATTATAAATACATACTGCTATCTTACATTCCGCAAGAGAATTGAGAATGAATACTCAGCTCATGGCTAAATTAGATCTGTAGCTCTTTTGCATATATATGCGCCATAGAGATTTCAGGGCTTTTCCCAGCTAAACCTTAATTATTTCATGTATAACTATGCAAATCATCTGTATTAATCAGGACACACTGATTATATAAAATTACGAACATTCAAAATAGAGGTTATGTCATATCTGAATAAAAACGCTAATTAGATGCATACCATCTAAATTGCAGAGTCGCATCATAATCTCAAGATGCAAACTTCCACAACTGAATCTCTTGAAAATGTTCTGTATACACTACATAAAAGTTACATCAAATCTCATACAGTTGAGAAAACTATAAACATGCCATAAATATGGCCACAACATTAATAAATGTCAAATCTAGTGGTGCATAAGAAATAACCATGGCACTAGCGAATGCCAGCCATGGCAAAGCCATAGCCACACTCCCAACACAAACAAGTAGCGCACACATGTTCCAAAAGGCCAGGAAAATCCAACAGGGCTAATATGCCAAAATTTGCACTAGGGAAGAAAGGGGCTAGCACCAGCTTTAGTTAGCGCTGCCAGCAACGATAGCCGACCGTGCTAGCACAGGCGCTAACTAGTTAGCGCTGCTATGACAAAATGCTAGCGCCAATGCTAGCAGCGCAAACCTCCATCCTTCTTTTATTCATGTCTTCTCACCCTTCACGGGTATAACTATGTTTATCCTTATGCTAGCACCAAGCATTGCTCACTTGAGACAAACTATTCACGTGTTTTGAGTCCATGACTCCACTAACTCTACGAGAAATCGAAATAATTACATGGGGGGATAAAACATGGGGTTTTGGTCTGGCGGTTATAACAAAATGGGCGTGGAAACACCCCATGATAAGGAAGTTACAAAGTAGTGGTAAGGATAAAGCAGTTAACGGAATAATGGAGTAATGGTTCCCCGAAGATTCCAAGGCAGTTGAACCATTAACCCACAACTTCCCATTTCTCCATCTCTTCACTACCTCCACTACTTTACAAGGAAACGTGTGTTCCCAAGGTATTATAAATAGGCTCCTTAGCACATTCAGAAAAACAACAAGCTTATCATTCTCTAAATCTCTGTTATTTTCTCCATAGTTCAACATCTATACACACAATACAACACACGAATTCCTTCAACTTTTTTTTCTTCACTCCCCTAAGATCAACCCATTTTGTCTCCTTGAGACCGAAGCAGGGCGGAATGGCTACTATCATTGTTTAGGCTTGCTCTGTACAATTTTGATTTCCGGATCTAAAGAAAGAACTTCTACAATACATTGGTTTGTCTAGAATCAATTTTTAGGTATTATCACATATCAATCACGGTATTGACCTTAAACATACCTTAAGTGAAATACCCTTTTCCCACATACATTTCATTCTTTGATATTAAAGAGTTATTTGCTACAAACACTAGTTTAAACCATTTTTCACAAACAAACCGCCAGAAATCAAATTTCTACGGATGTTGGGAACATGTAGCACTGCTGTCAAAGTAATATTCTTACCCGACGTAAAATTGATTAGTTTGTTTCCCTTGCCTTTAACTTCTGAAGCCACGGTATTCTCCATGTACACAGGTTCACCATTCTCAATAGTTTTATAAATACAAAACATAGAACGATAAAAATAAACATGTTCAGTCACTCCGGTATCAACCCACCATTCATGTGAGTAGCTCACCATATTAACTTATGATGTAACAAAAATTATAGGTTGTAAACTAGAGCATTTATTATTCATGGTTGACTATAGAAGAAATACTAAAGTATAATGGAGATATAATGACAACAAACATAAAACAATTATGAGATTAATTATTAGAGACAATTTCACAAACAATTTATAAGCCTTAACAAATTATTCAATTGAACTTCCAAAGGCAAAACTCAAATAAACCCAATGATCAGGCTAAGGCTACAATGAGATTTACGAAATTAAGACAACATTAATTCAATAAATCCTGCAATCATTCAATAAGAATCAATCATAATCTCGACAAAATATGTCTGCACACAAGGTCTTGTTGATCCTATGCATATATCTTCAATAAACAGGTGTATATATCAATACCAAACAAGAATTAAAAGTAGAGGAGCAGAAATAAAAATTATCTAACCGAGGCGAGGATCACTCTTTCCTTAAAACGCAATTCACCATGTATACAATGTTGAACAGTTAATGGTGATGGTTTCCCAGGGTACAACGGTTCCTTTCAAAGTAACACAACACTTGAATACTTTGAAAGAGGCGAAATCAAGATGAAGAACAAACTCTTTATTTTTATTTTGTTTTGAAAATTATTTTTCAGATCATGAAGAAATTTTCGGTGAAGAGAAAGAACAGAAACAAGATGGGTTTTATGCAGGTATTCACGTCTCTTGGTTTTGGACCGAATTTCCCTTTGGCATGTGACCTTTGAAGTGGCGCCCCTTCACAAATGGTCACCTATAAGGTGGGTATCTTTAGTCATTCAGTCAAGACTTTTATAGGGAGACACCATCTGATAAAAATGGCTCCGAGGCCATAGTTGAACCAAGAAGTAGAATTAATACAAAACTTGCTTGCATGATTGATGTAAATTTGAATAGAAATTAAGTTAGTTACAACCAAATTGTGAAGGTTTGTGTCTATTCATATAAAACGTTTCAATTAATGTTTGAATCCTTTGGGAAAAAGGATGTGACTCTCCATGAAAGGATGCGACTCTTCACGAAAAGATTTCTCCAAGAGTTTCCTTACATCTATAAACCCCATTCACTCTCTATTCCATTGATGTGTTTTTAGAGCCATAAACTAGTACTAGAAATTTTATAGTTTACATATCTTCTTCAAGAGTTAAAGAAGAGTTTTGTGCTACATCTATTCGCGTTTGATGTTTGGTGATCCTCGAAGTGCTGCGAAGAACACCAAAGGTATTGTTGAATGCTGGAGACATATGCCATACACTATAACATTATTAGATACAGGGCATTAAATATCTTAAGTAAAGAGATTACTCGCCTTAATACACCCAAGTAAATTTCTTAAGTTTTGTTTAGATTGATCATCTCTTTCTATTATTCTTTTCTTGTTTTGGATTTGGTATTACGGAATATAATACATAGACGAAATCGTTGTTACAAAGAGTTGTAACGAGCTAGTGGATATAATACACGAATTATATTATGGAGGATTCGGTAACGAAGATATTTTTTCAACAATCTTAAGACATTTAATTTTCGTATCTTTATTATTGATTTGATGGTGTCGAGGTAATCCGTATTTTGGTTATCGTCTCTAAACACCGGAAACCTTTAAAACTAAATAAGGCTAGTAACTTTGATATTTCAAATGGAAATGAAAATTGGAAAACCACAACACATTCGGCGCTTGACTTATTAAGTCTATTGGTAAAAGTTGATGGCTCAAATCACGCTAGTGCTATGCATATGCAGTGATGCAAACTCTTTTCACTTATGGCTAATTAATTAGTTTCTCATATGCGAGAGAAATGCTTCCAAGGGACATCATTTATGTTAGTACTAAAATGATGTTTCCCACTCAAGAATTCTTGGTCCGCAGCAATTAATCAAGCCCAACATCCTAACTAGCCTAACATGAGCAATCAGGAGCACTCCACTCAAGTCCGAAGCCCAACTTGGACAGAAGTGACGTCATCATTTCCCTAAGTGACGTCAGTAATTCCCGTTCCAGCTTGGCCCGATCTGTCCTGTCCCGATACATCATGTCTCGAAGTGACGTCATCATTTCCTGAAGTGACGTCAGCAATTCCCGTTCCATCTTTGCCCTATCTATCTTGTCCCGTTCCACTTGCTGTCCCGTTCCAAGTCAATCCCAGTAGACCAAGTCAATCCCGATGCACCAAGTCAATTCCGGTGGACCAAGTCAATCCCGCACCAACTTTTGGATATAGGTCATTTTGAAGATAAGGACAACAAGAACACGTGGCGGATCCCGTTGACACATGGCGAAATATGGTGAATCCTCTTCGACACATGGCGAGCTTAGACGAATCTCCATCGACACGTGGCAAACTTTGATGACATATGGCGAAGGGCATTATAGTAATTATCATCTCTTTAAATACAATTTTAGAATGAAGAAGAAGAGATCTTTGGGACTTTTGGCCGGATTCTCTCTTTTCTTCTGCTCATTTTCAACTGTAACCCAGAAAGACGAATAAAAACTTCAAGTCTCATTACCCGTGGATGTAGGCTATTCATAGCCGAACCACGTTAAATCTCTTGTGTTAATGTCATTTTTGTCTATCTTAGATTATGATCTTTGGTTTTTTTTGCTGATGAGAATTTTGGCATAAAAAATTTACATGAAATGGTGCATGACGGTTGGATGCACATGGTTTGTTTGACGGTTCTAATTTCGAAATTGGGAAACATGCACGGGTTGATAACACTTAATTAGAATGTTTAAGGTTTTAGCAAAAGAGTTATACTCTGAAACAAAAGTGTTACACATTCCCATTTATGCAAGCAGAAGTATAGTTTATGTTTCCCTCTAAGACGAAACCAAACGGGTGTTTGTGGTTGACCATCTTACACACTCAAAATGGCTGAAAGAATTTATGGAAAATGGAACTCTCAATCATCAGTTTTATACAGAATGAAAAAGAGGTACCATTAAGGGTTCGTGAAATAAATCAAGTGTTTGATTGTGAGCACTTACAAAGGTGTGAGGGAATAAATTCCAAACTACATGTGTTCAAAAACTATTGGAGAAGTAACGAATTATGATGGGACGAGAAGCACTGAAACAAAACCCTTTGGGAAGTACTGAAACAGACATATAAAAATTCAATAAGATTTGAAATTGACAACATCGTTGCATGATCGACACGTGGGTTGCTGGAAGCATGACAGACTGCTCGAAACAGATAGCCTTGCTGCCTGACTGACACCCAAGTTGCGGGAAAACCTGACACAATAAAGGAAAATAATGAGCATCGGTGCATGAGAGACACGTATCAGCTTTATAGGTTGCGGAACAAAAAGAACTAAAGCATGACAAGCCACTTTCAAGGGCCACATGTCAGACATGCTATGATTCTATTAAGACCGCAACGTTCATCCAAATCCAAAAACAACAACTTGAATACAAGTCCACAGAAGAGTTGCGGGACATCAAGTGAGAAACTAAGGGAAATAAGCAATACGCATGCTAAGTCTTGTGGGACTACACTTCGCTTCAGTGGATGGATAAGAACAAATAGGTGAAAAGGTAAATTGGGGGGACCCATCAAATTGGCTATAAATACCAAGCTCATAAACAGGAAAAAGGACTGGAAAATATTTAGAAAAATTGGACATAAGGTGTAAGATCAGAACAAAGAGTTTAGGTATGAGACTTGTGTAAAATTTTAGTTCAGTTGTTCTTTGATTAACATGATTATAATTTTATAGAATATCACCTTTCTGTAATATATGATGATGATGAATAAAATTGATACAAATCTTTACTACCCGTGGATGTAGACAATTTGATTGTCGAACCACGTTAAATACTTGTGTCAATTCATTTCTTGTTCTGATTGATTATCATGTTCTAAGTGTTAATATGAGTTGATTTTGTTATAATATATCAAACTACACTATGTTTTAAATTTTGTTGGTTGTGATCCAAAAAGCAAGATTTTTGGTAATCACAATTTGGCGCTAGAAATAGGGAGGTAGTAAAGAATTTATTCTACCTGTCCAAATTTTCATCTTTAAAATCTTGAATCTTGTTATGTTAAAGAAATATTTCCTTTTCCTACAAATACAATGATTTAAAGTGATATTATAAAAACTTTATATATAGTTTTCTCTAAACTTATCAGTTGATATTAATATAGATTTAATTTTTATGTTCACATACAAAACTTCTTTATTTCATACCTCTCATATATGTCAAATTACCAAAGATGTTCTTTAAACCATATGTTTATAACAATTTTTTAAAAAGAAATTTGCTCTGAAATCATTAAGTTTATACGCTTCAAATTTAGCTGATTATATAGATTAAAATTGTGTTACGTCAAACTAGTTTTTGATTCTTGTCAAAACAGTAAAATAAGTTTTGAGTTGAATTTCCGAACTTGATTTTGATTTATCTGCAAAATATGATTTCTTGAACTTATAAAACTTGAGTTAAATTAGAAAATTGTCTAGCATATTTGTGATATGTTAAATTTTAGGTAGATATTTTTTATCTATCAAATTGCTTTATATATTTATTGTGGATGTTAGAATGTAATGAAACACATAACTCATTATCTGAACTCTTTTTAGAATATTGATAAAGAAACTTCTACAACAACATAAGATTGAGCCAAGAAGAAATCACAATATCTCAAAAAAGATTACGTAAATGGAAACAATGGCAAATAGAACCATGCAAGACCAAGATGATAATATAGAAAATTTGGGGAGTCAGGCAATAGAGATACCTCGAGAAAGGGAAATAGTGGAAGAATCACAAGGACCACAACCCATGAATTATCAAGTAAAAAATCCTGTAAATCAAATATCTAATCAATCAATTGAAGAAATATCTCAAAATAGGGTTGACCCCATTCATCAGTTAATGGAAGAAATGAATGAGATGCGCAAGGTACAACAGACTTGTGCAGAAAAAATTACACTTTTGACCCAAGAAAACCAAATGCTCAAACAAAAGGCCCAGCAGGATGCAAAAGCATCTATAACTAGAATACAGGGGCAAGAAGCAAGCTCCAATAGACCCGCAAGAAGAAAAGCAAAAATCAATAAAGATCAAAGAGTGATGGTAGTGGAACCCGCACATCAGCAATATGAACCTGATAGATTAGATTTTGATGATTCATAGTTGCAAAACAACAGATGGCAAAAATATTGTGAGGACATGGAACAAAGCGAGAAGAAATCAAAATTTAAAAAAATAAAGAGGGAGGACGACTTGAAGAAGTGATAAAAGAAGCCAGAAGAAAACTGTTGGCACCACACCTTGCGTATGCGTCAATACCGCATAAATGCAATCTTCCCATCTTTGAATGTTATGATGGGACAAAGGATCCAGCGACTCACCTAAAATACTACAACTGCATCATGACCCGATGGGAACAAGATGATGTTGTTATGTGTCGGTATTTCCCGTCAAGCTTGAAAGGGACAGCTTTAACATGGTATGATAATCTTCCAGAAGGATCAGTGCATTCTTACACACAATTGACCCGCAAGTTCCTAGAGACATACATGTATAATAAACCCGCAGACGCGGGGATGGAAAAGTTATTTTCCCTTGCATCTTGGACAGAGGAGACCATCCGAGACTACACAGATCGATGGCAGATGATCTGTCAAGCAGTAGGGGATGTAACTCCAGAAATTGCTGTTAACTGCTATAAATGGGGGATAACCAACAGAGAAAGCCCACTCTTTGTTGATATTCATGGAAAAAAAATCTGAAAACCGAAGGGGATCTCAGGGATATTATTGAAAAATGTGCAAGATTGCAGGATATTCAAAAGCAGCATCTGAGAATAATATCCCAACATCATAGGGTTACCAACATGGTAAATTTTGTAGAACCATCAACAAGTTCCATAAAGAGGGTTGCAGGAGAAAATCCTGACATTGAATCAAAACGAGTTAAGACAGATGATGAAACAAAGTTTAACCGCCAATTTGAGGAGCGAGGTTTCACTAAACTCAACACCCCTTACCCACAAATTCTAAATGCAATTAAGAACAGGCAAGATTTTCATTGTCCATGGACAAAAGGAAAGCAGCCTTCACACACACAGATTTCGAAGGAGTATTGTGAATTTCATTGCTATCAGGGCCACTCCACAAGCCGATGCAGGAATTTGAAGATGCAAGTTCAAAAATTGATTGATATGGGGGAGCTGAAAGAATTTATTTATTTGCCCAATCCTCCACCAAGGCTCAATATGGGAAAAACTGTAAATATTCCGCAAAATGACCAAACTATTAAATTCTGAATTGGGACAATCATCTATGAGTGTAGCTATTGATAAGAAGCTACATAAAAGGGTACACAGTCATGAAGTCTTCAAAGTTGCGGGAAGAGTTACGAAAACATGGGAAGAATGGATGGCTTCCCCGCTAACTTTTTCAGCGGACGAGGTTGATCAGGAGATTGAAACGCACAATGATCTGTTGGTGCTTACTCTACCAATATCCGGATGGAATGTCAAGAAGATTCTTATGGATGGGAGTAGTTCTCTTAATGTATTATTTTATGACACCTTCCAGAAAATGGAATTAAAAGATGATCAGCTTACACCTTCTTACTACACAATCTATGGGTTTAATGGGATAGCCTCAAAACCAAAAGGGGAAATTTTACTTGATGTAACGGCTGGACCAATAAGTATTCTGACTAAATTCAGTGTAGTGGAGGCTCCATATCCATATAATGCCATCATTGGTAGACATTGGGTCCATCAATTTAAAGGGGTAACCTCAACATATCACCAATATTTACGATTCCTGACACCGCAAGGGGAGATGGAGATAAAAGGAGATCAGAATGTAGCAAAATCTTGTATTCTTGCAGAAATCCTCATGAACGAGGAACAAGTACATCAGCAACAAAATAGGAAACGAGAACGAAAGATAAAGGAAAAAAAAGAAGCCCCAAGCCAATATTTGATTAAAACTGCGCGAAGTGAGGTAGAAAAAGAAACAAATAAAAGTACTTCGTTAGAGGAAAGTATATCGAAAACTGATGGGGGCAGTCTTCCAGCATAGCAATTAAAGGGAGCTCCCATACTTTTAGGAACTCCCAAATCCACTTTTACAGCAATTGAAGAAACCAAAAATATCAACATAGGAACAGAAGAACTCCCCAGAATGATTAAGATTGGAACGCTGATGGAAACAGAAAGGGAGCATAATTTGGTCACTCTACTTAGAGATTATGTGGATATTTTTGCATGGAAGATGGAGGATATGCCAGGCATAGATCCAAGTATTGTTCGACATGAGTTGCATATACATCCGGGAACTACACCTTTTCGGCAACACATACGTAAAGTAGCGCCCGAATATCATTGCCAGTTGAAAAAGAGCTAAAAAAGCTCATGGATGCGGGGTTCATTCGAGAGGTGCGGTACCCAACTTGGATATCAAACATGGTGATTTTACCAAAAAAGAATGGGGGAGTAAGAATTTGCATAGACTTCACCAACTTAAATAAAGCATGCCCAAAAGATAGTTATCCGCTTCCCAACATTGATCCGTTGGTGAACGTTGTTGAAGGACATGAGGCCTTATCCTTTATGGACGGACATTCAGGGTATAATCAGATTGCTCTATCTGAAGAAGATCAAGAACACACTGCATTCTTCACTCCACACGATTTGTACTATTACACCAGAATGCCATTTGGGCTAAAAAATGTAGGAGCAACTTATCAGCGATTGGTAGACGCAATTTTTAAACCATGGATAGGCCGCACCTTGGAAGTTTATGTAGATGATATGTTGATAAAAAGTAAACTTTCAAAATATCATCTACAAGACTTGAGAGAAATATTTGAGCCCTTACGAAATATCAGAATGAAAGTTAATCTAGACAAATGCATATTAGGGGTTACGTCAGGAAAGTTTCTAGGGTATTTGGTCACCAAAAAAGGGATTGAAGTTGATCCGTCAAAAATTCAGGCAATTGTTGACATGCCATCTCCAAGGAATGTTAAAGAAGTGCAGAAAATAAATGGTTGTTTGGCCGCACTCAGCAGATTCATTGCCAGATCATCGGACAGATGCAAACCCTTTTTTGACACCTTAAAAAAGAAAAATAAATTTGTATGGAATGAGAATTGTGAGCAAGCTTTCCAAAAATATCAAAGTTTATCTCGCTACATTACCTGCACTGCAAAAGCCAAAGCCTGAAGAAGTTCTGGCCTTATACATAGCAGCAACAGAAGGTAAAAAATCCAGTATACTACATCAGTCAAACTCTGAACCTTGCAGAAAGGAACTATGCTAAAATAGAACAATTGATATTAGCACTGGTCTTTGCTACACAGAAATTACGCACATATTTCCTAACACATTATGTGCGAGTACCAACTAAAGCTCCACTAGAGTCCGTATTGAAGAATGCAGGAAAAGTAGGAAGGATAGAAAAATAGAATGCACAACTGGAACAATTCCACATTTTATTTGAATTACGAACTGCACAGAAGTCACAAGTCCTGTCAGATTTCCTTGCGGATTTTCCGCTAGATGGTGATTTTGAAATCCAAGGTTTGCCCGGAATTGAAGATGATGATTCCCAAGATATTCTAAGCTCTGTAAATTCCCGTAGATGGGAAGTATTTGTTGATGGGGCACGGAATAAAGAAGGTGCGGGAATTGGAATTATGATTACGACTCCTACAAGAGATCGAATGGTACATGCATTTCGACTTGAGTTCGGCGAACATACAAATAACATAGTGGAGTATGAGGATGTGATTCATGCTCTTCAGCTCATCATTGAATTGGGGATAAGCGATGTGTGATTCACAAGTGATACACAATTAATAATTCAGCAGGTTGAATTAAAATATCAAGCGCTTGATGAAGACCTGATAGACAACAAGAATCTTGCGTAAAAATTGGCGTTTCAAATCCCAAATATAACTTTTCGGCATTTATCCAGAGATAAGAATCGCCATGCTGATGCATTAGCATTCATTTCTTAAATGATAAAAGATCAGAATACATCAGCAGTAAAAATTGGGCGCATTTATGAACTATCAATTAAGTTGTGGGCAGTCGAAAACATGGAAGAAGAAGTTGGGGAAGATATTGAAGATGCAGCTGTTAAAGATGATACAAATTTTCCGCAAAAATCAGAAAATGAATTATCCAGAGAATATTGGAGGATTTCAATACATCAATACTTGTAAGATGGGATATTGCCCGCAAACACTAAAGATGCAAGGAAAGTGCAATCAAAATCTGTGAATTATCAGTTGCGGGATAAAATTCTGTACCGCAGATCTTTTTTGGGACCGTTACTTCGATGTTTATCACAAGAAGAAGGGCAGCGAATTTTCAAAGATATACATTATGAAGATGCGGGAAATCATAGTGGAAGACGATCACTTGCATTAAAAGCAAAAACGCAAGGATATTATTGGCAATTATGCATAAAGATACGGAAAATATGGTAAAAAGATGTGAGGAATGTCAGAGCTATGCGAAAAGAATAAAATCTCCCGCAACAGAACTTAATTTCGTACTCAGCCCCTGGACATTTTCAAAATGGGGGATAGACATTGTTGGGCCACTAGTAGAAGGTACTCAAAAAAGAAAATATTTGATTGTAGCCACAGACTATTTCACTAAATGGGTTGAGGCTAAAGCACTTGCACATATCAGAGATACAAATGTTTTCAAATTTTTATTTGAGAATATAATCTGTAGATTTGGAATTCCGGTAGCCGTAGTTTCGGATAATGGAAAGCAATTACAAGAGGAAAATATTGATATGCTTTTTGAAGCATTCAACATTCAAAAGAACAAGTCCACACCGCTCTATCCACAAAGCAATGGACAAGCCGAAGCAACAAATAAAACAATTGCCATGAATCTGAAGAAAACTCTAGATGGCCATCATAAACGATGGTGTGAACAGCTTCATAATACATTACGGGCATATCGCACAACAAGAAGAGAGTCCACTGGAGAGTCATTATTTCTTCTTACTTATGGAGCAGAAGCAGTTATTCCAACGGAAGTCATTCTACCCACAACAAGAACAGAAGCATGGGAGAAGAACTTGAACTCAGACGTAATGCTTGAAAAGTTGGATGACTTAGAAGAAAGAAGAGAAGTTACACTTTAAGAAATGGAAATTATCAAAGAAGATTGGCAAGAGAATACAATAAAAAAGTGAAGTTCCGGAACTTTGTGGAAGGACAATATGTTCTACGACAAATCCCGGAATACCAAAGGGATAAAAAAGCAGGAAAGTTTGCACCTACATGGGGAGGACCTTACATTATACAAGATATTGCGGGACAAGGATCATAACATTTGCAAAATATGAATGGATAAATCTTACGATATCCTTGGAACGCGCAATATCTTAAACCATATTACCCATGACCAACAATGCAATCGTACAATAATCTGCGCTCATAATAGGTAAAGCAGATCAAATGCAATCTCTCTAGAAAGCCCATATGAATGTCTATGACTATTGGATTTTTCGCCATAGAGATGCCTAACATGACATTAATCATTGTATCAGGTACTCTCCACTTCAAGAAGTGCTCACAACCAACAATGCAATTATACAATAATTTGGCTTCATACTAGGTAAAGCAGCAGAAATGTAATCTCTCTAGAAAGTCCATGTAAATGTTTATGAGTGTATGACTATTGGATCTTTCGCTACATAGATTCCTAACATGACATTAATTATTGTATCAGGTACTCTCCATTTCAGGAGATGCTCTAGGGACCACATCCTAATTTCCTCCTGGCCAGAGAGAAGTTAGACATGCGCTACAACCCTCAAAGTAACTCAAGGTACAAAATTTCCTTGCGGTTCATCAATTCACACTCATTCAATGCACTAACAATTAATATTTTTTATATTCGTAAATTATTTTGCAGGGAAAAAATACAAGGTAAAATGAAAGTGCAAATACAATTTGGAAGCAAGGAAGAACTAAGCAACAACAAAGAAAACTAAGATGCGGGAAGATTTTCTTCAAAGGGAAGATTATCAAGGACATCTTTGCTCTTATAAATCTTGGAAAATCCATCAGCATGTACTTTATCAAGAGTATTGTTGACCGCCTTTGCAATTAAAACTCGAGTTTCGGCCCTTAACCAAGAAAGCCTTTCTATTATCAAGCTCTTTCTTGTACTGATTTACTTCGGCTTCGTAAATTTGGACTTTCATTTCCAAAAATTTATTTTCCCTCTCTCTGAAGATAAGTCCCGAACAAGGCTTTCATTCTTCAGAGTTTCATGCATCAATTTTTCCTCATCTCCTTTAATTTTAGAGGATAAAAGCTCTAGCTGAGTATGTGCTTCATTAGCTTTGATAAAGGCAAGCTCTAGCCGAGTTTGCGCTTTCATTAGCCTTGACAGAATCCAGCTCCAGTTACTTGTTGAGTTCTTTCATCCTAGTATTTGCAGCACCAAGTTCTTCTTCAGCTTTAGTAGCTCTTGCGGCTGCATCTTTGAATTTTTCTTCAAAACCTGAAACAAAAACAACAAGTTAATCAATGTGGGAATAATATTAAAATTCAAATATGCGGTAAAATAGGATACCTCTTGCGAGGGATTCAAACTCTGTTAATTCGAGAGCCATTGCATCTTTAGTAACATCAAGAAAATCATATTCTCCCGAAAGCTTATTATAATTGGCAGTGGGTTGTTGAAGATTTTGGTGACACTTATTTAACTCTGCTTTATTATTCCGTAATTGATTCAATTTAGATGTACACCTTTCTACTTCTTTATGCAAACGGAAAATGTCACTCTCACGATGAAAAACGGAATCAGATAAATTACGGATTTTAACTTGAGCATCCGCAAGGGCTTTCCCTTTAGCATGAGCCTCTGAAGCTGAGTTGTCTCTGTCTTTAATGAGCTGTGCTATGTACTAAGAAAACTGAGAATTGTGATGTGATCCGGAATGAGAGAATCCCGCAAGGATGTTCTGACGTTCTACACAGAGTTTGTGATTCTCTTCTTCCAATCTTTTAGATCGTGCACGTGCCTCAAGAACGCAATATTAGTCCACGATAAAGTAGCATCAAATTCCACTTTCTTACGGATTTTCTCCCCATATAAAAGCCGATGCGTCCATTCTAATTCATTGTACTTCAATGTGACCAGATCATGACTATCGACAAGGTTGTTAAATCTTGTCTTGACCTCCACATTTTCATTATTGACTTTTACAACATGATTTGTCGAGCGCATAACTCTATGTCGCAGCTTAGTCACAAGGTATGAATCCCTCGCTGATCCCATAAAGTAATTCAGAAACAAGTAAAATAAAATAAGAAAAAATAACGAGTGGAAAACTATAAGACCTTGATTTTGACGATCAAGCAATTGCTGACGAAGCGCGTCATTTCCCGCTTCAGACCCATAGATTCTTCTTCTACAGTCCTAAATTGGGTCTCCATCATCGTGGACGCGCCTTGACCCCGTGCAAGCTGCAATTTACAGAATTAAAATTATAAATAAAAGTAAAAATAAGGAGAAATCGAAGGTTATTAAAACAATAAGAATACCTGCAAAAGAGCCTGTTGCGGGAAAGAATATACTTCTCCATCCGCGAACGCAATTGTCTCCACAAGACAAGAAGGTTGATTTATATAGAAGGTGGGGTCGACGGGTTGACCTTGGCCCCTTAGCCAGGCGTCTTTCACCATGTCATACGGTGCAGACCGCATGCACTCCCGCAAGTGTGAGACCGTAGGACTATCCATTTCCACCGTCAAGGAATCGTTTGGGACAGATAAAAGCTCCTTTGACATAAACCAACGGAAGGCTTCTTCTTCTTTAGACAATAGATTTGAGTCTCCCCCAGTTCCTTTGCCTTTATTCTTTTGCGGCATCTCTTTATTTGACTGCACTGTATCAGCAACAGCCACGTTTGCAACGTTAACTACGGTAGGAGCAGTTTCTACCATAGTGTTTGCGGGCACACCACCCACTGCTCTAGTATCCACTGACTCATATGTTACCGCAGCATGTGCTCGCGCATCCTCTCCTACTGAAGAATTTCTAACCACCTTGAATTAGGCGATCCTCTTTATCAGTTGAACAGATCACTTGTTGCAGCTTCAAGTGGCTCATCAACTAATAAGGGAGAGAGTTGAAAAAGAAAAAAAGAATCAGGAATAACGGTTTGGTGCAAAAAATTGACCGCAGCATCTGAAGTTTCCACCACAGCACCAACTTGATCCGCAGATTCAAAATTTTTTATTTGAAGTGGTATGTTCTGCTATTCTTCATGTCTTTCTGAAGCGGAGTTACCCTCACCTCTCAAAATTGGTTGATAAGGGAGAGAGTCTCGAATTTCTCCTTCCTCCATGTCAGTAGAAGAACGAGGTGTACTCTTAGCTTTCTTCCGACCCTGTCAATATACCGAAAGAATTCATTAAATAAAACTCATAAGGATTATTAGAATTCATTACGTTAAAACAATACCTTTTCTGCGAGAGTTGCGGCTTTGCGCTTGACTCCCAAGTCACCTTTTGCGCTTTCATCAGTTTGCGGCTATAGAAAGAAAAAAGAAATTAAAAAATGCTTAAAGCATGATATAAAAGGATAAAGAGAATTTTACGTACCACAGTGATAAGCGGAAAATTGAAACCAGAAAAATACAACTGCCAAGCGCAGTAATTATCAAAATGCGATAGAAGATTGTAAACCACGCTTTCTTGGACAAACCCGAAGATCCATGGACCTTCAATGACCATAGGAGTGCGATACCATTTAAAATCATGATCTTTGTGCATTTTTTCCTTTAAAGGAACCTGCGTCCCATGAATGAATTTCAGCTTGGAGTTATCAATCTCCGATAGCAAACGGAATCCTTCACCACCTTTGCGGCTCGGACCAACACTCCATTTCTTATAATTCTTCGCAGCTATGTTGTCCGCATGTATAGCATGGAAGTTTTCGATCATGTAATGTTTACGTTCCGCAGGATTGGGAACGTAGCAAGTGAAGTTGGTTTTTCCCTGGCTTCGCATACTGCATTCATCCAACACACGCCACCAATTCCCGTTATATTGAGTAACGGATCGGGCTAAACCATACGGGGATTTGCTGCGGCTTGCGAGAACCTCAAATTGAAAAGGACTCTCACTCTGATACAAAGGAAGATGTAAGCCCTCATCCAATGCTCCCGCAGGAATTAACAACTTCTTGTTGCTATATTTAAACCCTTCTATCATCTCCAATGAAATTTCATCTTCTTCATGATCATAGAAGGAAACTTTGAATTGTTGAAGATTGTGCTTCATTTTAAAATTCTTCAAGGTTCATCGACCTAAAGCTCAAGCTTTCATATGACTGCTTATTCTTAAGAGCTGGATTGCTGGACGCAACAGGAACGTTTACGGACCTTGTCAAGTTAGAAGGATGACCTCTTGAACTACCAGATTCATCCACTCCTTTCTTCTTCGATACAGTAGCGGGATGATTTCCTAGTTAAAGAATGATCATCCTGATGAGAAACATCACCAGTAACTTTACCATCATTCTTCCCAGCCATGATAATTTTTTATCTACGCAGGAAAACAAGAAAAAATAAGTACACCATGATCAAAAGCAAAAAAAAAAGAAAAATCACAAAGCAGAAGAACAACAAGATGTTCATTAAATCAAAATGCAAACCAGCCAACAATTTTCTGATAAAGGGAAAGAAAAGATCATGATAGAACAACCAGACATCAAAAATAAAATATCATCATTATCAACATTCAATAAACAGATAAACAAGAGCATCATCAACATCATCATCATCGATATCACCATTCACTCCAACAAATAATAAATAGATAAATAAGAACATCATCAACATTATCATCATCACTGACTACTCTAAAAAAGATTCAGTTAAAAAGATGAACAAATACATTAAGAAAAAATTTAAGAGGATTACCTGTAATGAAGCAAAACACAGAAGAAAATATGATGATTGAATGAACAGAAAACTTGATCCCGATGCAAAAGTTTTTAATCACAAAAGTTTAGGAGAATGAAAAGACACAGATGAATCTTTGAAAAGCTCAGGATAATGAAAAGAATAAAAACTTTAAGAAGAAGAAGACAAAGGATATAAAGAATGGAATGAAGGACATGACTAACATTAAATAAGAGAAAGATGAAACTGACGAACCATCGAAAACTGAAAGAGAGAGAAACTTTATCAGAGATTTAATTATCTCGAAACCGCTAACTGATATAAACGTGGGGAAAGGAGTTACTGCTAGCGTAAAAATCGGAAAAAAGTAAAGCTAACCGTGGAAAGAGAAGTTAATGCAGCCATGCAGGTGTGAAAGTCGAAAGGGAAATAATTATTTTTCCTTTTCTAAATTTTTTCCATGTGTCAAAATTTAAAAGAAAAAAGGGGGAAAATTGTGAGGGAATAAATTCCAAACTACACGTATTCAAAAACTATTAGAGAAGTAACGAATTATGATGGGACGAGAAGCACTGAAACAAAACCCTTTGGGAAGTACTGAAACAGACATATGAAAATTCAATAAGATTTGAAATTGACAACATCGTTGCATGATCGACACGTGGGTTGCTGGAAGCATGACAGACTGCTCGAAACAGATAGCCTTGATGCCTCACTGACACTCAAGTTGCGGGAAAACCTGACACAATAAAGGAAAATGATGAACATCGATGTATGAGAGACACGTATCAGCTTTATAGGTTGCAGAACAAAAAGAACTAAATCATGACAAGCCACTTTCAAGGGCCACGTGTCAGACATGCTATGATTCTATTAAGACCGCAACGTTCATCCAAATCCAAAAACAACAACTTGAATACAAGTCCGCAGAAGAGTTGCGGGACATCAAGTGAGAAACTAAGGGAAATGAGCAATACGCATGCTAAGTCTTGCGGGACTACACTTCGCTCCAGCGGATGGATAAGTACAAATAGGTGGAAAGGTAAATTGGGGGACCCATCAAATTGGCTATAAATACCAAGCTCATAAACAGGAAAAAGGACTGGAAAATCTTTAGAAAAATTGGACATAAGGTGTAAGATCAGAACAAAGAGTTTAGGTATGAGACTTGTGTAAAATTTTAGTTCAATTGTTCTTTGATTAACATGATTATAATTTTATAGAATATCATCTTTCTGTAATATATGATGATGATGAATAAAAATGATACAAATCTTTACTACCCGTGGATGTAGACAATTTGATTGTCGAACCACGTTAAATACTTGTGGCAATTCCTTTCTTGTTCTGATTGATTATCATGTTCTAAGTGTTAATATGAGTTGATTTTATTATAATATATCAAACTACACTATGTTTTAAATTTTGTTGGTTGTGATCCAAAAAACAAGATTTTTAATAATCACAAAAGGTTAGCAAACCAAGATTGTGAATAATCACCATTTCTTAAAGGGAAGGACAGTGAATGTCAATCAAGCTCGACTTCCAACGGAGCATTTTTTCATTTAAGTATTTATGGCCGGTTGAATGTTACTTGTGATCGTCTTGAATTCTCTTATGAATTTAAGAATCTTCATGTATTAGCATTCTATAGTTGGAACCGTTGGTATTTCCATTCGGTTACTAATTTTAAAGTTAAAAATCTATGTCCATTGGATAATGAGTGAAATGGTGTTAAATCAATGTCCTTCGGATAATGAGTAAACGATGTCTCCGTTTAGTAGCACCTCTCTGAGAAGAACAAGTGGAGAGTGTTTAAGTTTAAATTGCTGAGTAATATCAATTGACGTTATTACTATGACTTGATGATCTTATGCATAATTGGTAATTAGCGGTGTGTACGGCACCTAAGCAACATCTTTTGATTGATGTTACATGTTACGAAGGAGTTATCCATGTTGGTAATGAATTAAATTGATTCATGGCGATTGATAACAAGGTTTTACTTGAACTAGGGATTCAAAGAGAATCCAAAAGATCAAGTTTGAACTTTGAAGTTTGAACGAGTTTCATTTTCAAAATCGAAAAAAGAAGAGTCTTTCTATGTAGATCCCTATTATTTAAGGAGATCATAATTTGAGAGATAACTGAAGTTATTATCAATGTATATACACTTTCTTAGGAATTCTGTAGACACCCATACGATGTTTTATGTAAGTGCTCATTCAAAATTTAGTTTTGAACCTTGATTTGGCACTAATTGGTAAACAACACAACCAATTCTAACGAAGCATAATGATATCTACAACTTTCATGTTATGCTTGAACCCCACTGTAATCATATTCTTGGATAGAGATTAACAAAGATGTTATTGGTTAAGGAGGAATTAAAATCATCTAAATAAATAATGATATCTCGAATCCTAGCCGTATATCTCAGAATTGTGGGGTAAGATTCTTTCTTAACATCATAGTTGTCTGATGTATATGTTGACAGCCCTTTTAAACAGTGCAGGATAGTCTATATGTATGTTGTGGAAAGTGATCAATGATTAATTATTAATCGATCATTATTGGGTTAGTCAACGGTACAATTTGGACAGAAAAATGCAAAGCAATATTACTAACGGAAAGCCTACGGAGAGTTGAAGTCTAAGATGTCTAGAGAAATTATGGAGTATAATAATTTACTCTAGATAACATATGAAGAAATGCTGAATGGGTATGAAAAATGAATCTTAGATATCGATGATTCAAATCATCAATGGGAACTATGTGTTTTATTGTAAAAAGGGGTGCAGTAGCAAGGAAACTATCCAAATGAAGGTTGATAACGAAATTAACTATGGATTCTGGAGCTTTTGATGCAAAGTCAAATTAACAGTAAAAGTAACTACGAAACTTCCTTGAATATATACTTATGGCCATATTATATGTGTGCTATAAATAAATATATTGTTCTGATCAAATAATATA
>JAJJMC010007665.1:229336-289261 GCA_023531435.1 Papaver californicum
TCTTTTCTTTTTCTTTATTATTTTCTTCTATATTTTTCATGGGTTTTAATAAACCCATGAATAGCTAATTCTTTTATTGGTTGAAGATGTAATCGGAAGTTCTAAACATGGGAATCAATCTGGCTGGTTAGTTTTAATTTTTCATTATTTTTTTTTATCGTTCATGTTTTACTATGTATAACAATTATGTGATTGTGTTCATGTAATATTATTCGTTGTTTGGTATGCTTAAAATCACGAATTAAATATCCTCAATAACTTATTTATAGCCAATTAGGGATCTTAGGTATTTTTATCAAGAATTCTAATAATTAGTAGTAATTTGTGACTACTGGTGGTGCGAATCGTGATGGAAATCACAAGTAAAGCTTGGCCTAGGGTGAATATGCCACGGTTGTACGATATATTGCCTATGAATAACTCGTCTCACAGATATTAGTGTTTTCCTCAAGTTGAATCTCTTAGTGATTAGCACTAGGTTATTTGGTGGAAAATAATCCATATATTAGCGATTGCAGTATATGTTGAAATGTGGAGGCGTAACGAAGTATTACACCGATTGGGGATACTTTAGGGTTATTGGTATAAAGAGAGAGTGGATGTTGATTCTAACCGATTGAGGAGCTTGTTTGGTGATGGAAGATGAAACCTCTAACCAATATTTTCTATTTTTATTTAAAACCTTTATTCACTTTGATTTTAGTTTAGTTTAGTATACTTTGACTTAGAAACTCAACAACCCCCCTGATTACCTAAGAAGTCAAAAGCAAACAACAATTCCATGTTCTATGTGGGAGCGAATCCTTACTTTCTACTATACTCATTATTGTAGAAAGTATAGGAAATATTTTGGTCGGTTGACAATCCATCAAATTTTGGCACCGCTGCTAGGGAACAATAGCAATTAATTTTGTTTGAAATTTCTTTTTGTTCTATTTTACGTTTTTCTTTTAGTGTTTTTCAGGTATTTTGGTTTTCATGGTGGAAACAACTTGTTGGTGGAATTTGTCATCCATTAAAAGCGGAAGGTACTTAATTCTTATGGACGGAGCATATTACAACAATCAATACGGTTTTGAACCTCAACAACACTATGACAATTGCCTACCACCTTTGGGATACAATCAAAACCAATTTATTGGCTATTATCAGAATCCTAGAGAACCTTATGGTGATTTTCATAAATACCAACAACCTTGTAGTCGGTATGTAAGTCCACCACCAAGGTGGAACAATTATACTTCCAGTTGGCTTTATTCGAGTTGTATGCATGTTATGAATGGGTTACAAGACTTACAACATAGACTAGACCAACTTGATTGTAATAGAGAGAACGTTGCACAAAATGAATTTTACAATAGTTTACCTTACCCGACTCCCGATCGTAGTTATGATCATTCACCCATTCAAAGGGAAGAGTCTTGGGCGAGAGATTCTATTGTAGTTGATGGTAGGAAACGTGTGAATGTTAAGAAACTTGCTCAGAAACTATATAAGTTAGAAGATGACGGAGCCCCGGAAGAACTTCTCGAATAAATTAGTAAGACCATTCGTATGGAACTCAAACGACGTACTGATAAAGGTTGTGACACCGATGAAGATTCTGATTATGGTGAGTCTGAAAACGAAGGAGTATGTTGAAAATGAAACCGATTTGAATGATATTGTGGAAGACCCTATTGAACTTGCCGAGAATTATAATGATAAAGTTGATGCTGAAATTTCCATTGAGGCGGAGATGGATGAAGATTGGTTGAAGAGTTTGATAGATGACCATGATACACATGAGGTGAGTAATTCATTTGAATTATTTAAGGATGAAGAGGATCCTGTGATACAAAAGATATTGCAAGGTTTGACTAATCACTTTCCTATTGATTCTTCTCCTTTACCTTTCATTGGCTTGAATGTATGTGCTTCAGAAGTATTGTTGAATGACTTTGATTCTCGATATCCTCCATTGGAGATACTTGATTCTCAAACTATGCAAGTTCGTGAAAAAGAAACCATAGAAGTTCCCAAATTCTATGTTCTCTATACACTTCCAAGTGTAGAAAGGACTAAGTGTGGGGGAAACTTCTATCGGGTGATATATTTAATTCTATTTTCTTATACTAATATTCTTGTGAAACTGTTGTTAGAATTACAGATTTTTGTATGGGTGGACCCCTAAATTTTCAGATTGTTGGTCTACGGGCGATTAGAGAGTCAGGTTGACGACTATAAACCAAGCGTTGCATAGGAGGCAACCCATTGATTTAGTATTTCTTTTTCTTTTTCTTGTTTTATTTGAATTTTCATATCATTATAGGATTTCCCACCTTGATTTTACATTGGAGAAGTCAATTTACATTGAGAACAATGTAAAGTTTAAGTGTGGGGGAGTGGTTAAGCATATAGAATTTTTAGGTATTCACTTTTAGATAGAAAATTTTGCTCCTCTTTTTGTTGCTTGCAAACCTTGATTGTACTCATCTTTCTTCGTGATTTTGATGTCGCTCCGCTTGTTGATGATGATGTGTTTCTATTGCTACATTTTCAATAGAATGGTGCCAACTGCAAACAAGACTACAAGATAGAGTTAGCGATTCTAATGACACCCCCATGATTGATGAAATAGCACCCAAGAGATCAAAAAGTAGTGCTGAAATTGGTGCGAAGTTGGGTAACTCATCATTCTACACATAATTTGCACAGATGAAACACTCTAAACGGACAATTGAAGGTTTGGTGCCTCACTCATGGGTATTGAATGTTCAACAACTCTATACTAAACTTTCTACCGGTAATTTAAGTCCATTTTTTGTCAACTCTAGCCTCACAACAACTAAGCACTCTGAATATAGTTCTTTAATACTTCTAAATTCCGTTATTTCGGATAGAAATTTGTATGTAAACTTAGCTAGAAGTATACAAAGTGATTCTAAAATATCTAAAAGTTGGAGGTTTCATGCAAATAGTTACAAAAAAGTTGAAAATTTTCTATCTTACATTCCCAAGAGAATTGAGAATACATATTCAGCTCATGGCTAAATTAGCTTTGTAGCTGTTTACATATTCTTACAAAATTTCAGGGATTTACCTAGCTAAACCTTCGTTATTTCATGTGCATCCAAATACAAAATTTGCATTAATGGGAACATGCTGATTATACAAAATTACGAACATTCAGAATAGAGGTTATGCCATATCTGGATAAAAATACTAATTAGATGCATACCATCTAATTGCAGAGTCGCATCAAGCATTGTCTCAAGTTGCAAATTTCCACATCTGAATCTCTTGACAATGTTCAGTATGCGCTGCATAAAAAGTTAAGCATAAATACTAACATCAAATCTCATACAATTGAGAAACCCTAAACAGGCCATAAACATGGTCACGACATTAAAAAATGTTAAAACCAATGATACATAAGCAATAACAATGATACTAGCGAGTGCGATCCTCGGCAAAGCCATAGTCACACTCCCAACAAAAATAAGTAGCACACACACGTGCCAAAAATCCAAGGAGACAAAATTTAACAGAGCGCGGACCAAACAAGTACTAGCAGTGTTAGTGGCAGCACTAACTATAGCTACCAGCAGCGCTAATATTGGCGCTATCAGCAGTGCTAAGATGAAACGCTAATGTTAGCGCTGGCGCTTCCAGCAGCACTGCACTAAAGCGCCAACGGTAGCGCCTATCTCCCTCTTCACCTCGGCTAGGGTGCAAGACTTCCCATCTTCTCCTTTGCGTGACTTCGCGCCCTTCATGCCTGCACATATGATTGTGCTAGTACCAATTATTGTCAAACTATTCACATTTTTATGAGTCCATGACTCTACTAACTTTATGATAAATCAAAACAATTACATGGGGGTATAAATGGGGTTTTGTCTGGAGGTTGCAGCAACATGGGCGTGGAAACAACCCATGATAAAGAAGTTACAAAGTAGTGGTAAGGCTAAAGCAGTTAATGGACTAATGGAGTACTGGTTTCCCGAAGATTCCATAGCGGTTGAACTATTATCCCCACGACTTCCACTTCTCCATATCTTCACTACCTCCACTACTTTACAAGGAAACATGTGTACTCTCTAATATTATAAATAGGCTACTTAGCCCATTTCAGAAACACAACAAGCTTACGAATCTCTCAAGCTATGTTATTTTCTCAATAGTTCAACATCTCTCTACACAATTCAACACACAAATTCCTTCAACTTTATTTGCTTCCCTCCCCTAAGATCCACCCATTCTATTTCCTTGTGACCGAAGCAGGGCGGAACGGCTACTATCGTGGTTTGGGCTTGCCCTGGACGATTTTGATTTCCGAATCTAAAGGAAGTACTTCTGCAGTATATTGTTTTGTTTAGAACCAATTTTTAGGTATTAACAATTGGCGTTCACATTGGGAGATGAGTCTCTCGGTCACGAATCCAATTTTTCGACTATCTGAAAAATTAGTTCTTCAATTACCTTAAAATAGTTGGTCTTAATTCAGGCCGACTACCACCAATTCCAATATTCCCCATGTCAATATCAATGGTGACGCTCACAACTCCTCTCCAACAGTCAATGACACCACTAACGCACATCTCACCAATGGTACCACCGAAGCGGTCGAAATCCCAATCACTCTGGATGAATTAATGCGAAGACAAGAATCACAAGCAAGAACTTTAGCGAGACTGGAAGAGGCGGCAGGTGCTCAATTCTCTTCTCTTATCAAATTAATAGAAGAAGTAGGATGTCGTAGCACTTTTGAACAAGGCCCAGGCTCCACAGAATCAGGGATAGATTTTTCGATTGGTGATCCTCCACCTCACAATATGGGGAGCTTCACCACTACAGAAAAACTAGTGAACCAGGAAGCCATATTTCTAATTAAAAATTTATGCGAGTTCCTTCACTTTTACAAGGATCAACATATCGACACCTTTACTGCTCTTAGATGCATAGCCGTGGACACGCACCTGACGTCATCTCCAGTGGAGATATAAATAGTCGTTTCAGACAGTCCAACTATAAATAACATCACCTTCACCGAGGAAGACATAGTGGCTGAAGAAGGTCACAATCGAGCCATGTACGTCACAGCTCACGTCAAGGAGACCGAATTTAAGAGGTCCCTTATCGACAAAAGATAAGCTGCTAATATCATTACACTCATGGTGCTCAAAGTTGCACAAGTTCCACAGAACCAGATCATACAACATCCCATAGTAATGAAGGATTTCGAAGGTAATCACACTAATTCCTATGGTCATGTTTATTTGAATTTGTGAGTTGGTCTCATTGTATCCAAGGTGAAATTTCATGTCATTACTAAAGATCTCGAATATCGTATGATACTAGGACGTCCATGACTACATGACAACAAAGTTATTCATTCCACCTACCATCAATGTGTGAAAGCAGTGCTGGATGGGAAAATCGTACGTATAACAGCATCGTCATCACCATACACTCCAATTAATGATGTTGAGTTCTTTAAACCAGAGGATAATATTGTCGAATCATCCAGCAAAGTCTACAACACGCCGTTACCTGACTGGGCATCAATAAAAGACGAACCATGAACCTTTGCCGCAAAAGTCGGATCACCATGAACAACTTCCAAATATCATGGATACCACCATGGAACATCAGGTGTCACAAATCCTCAACCTACTAAGAGAGGCCATAGTTTTATGACTGGTTATGATAACAAGGGAAGAGTAGTCTACCTCCGCAATCGTCGTTAGCAATCAACATGGGAGGCATGCGAAGAGTATCCCCGCCCACATATATGCAGCCATAATAAGGAGAAATATCACGAAGAGGTTCAAGACGCGCCGCGACAATTACAAGATGGTACATATCCTACGGCCTACACGCTTGAAACCATCAACCTAGGAATGAAGGAGAATCCACGACCGGTTTCAATCAACTCATCCTTGTCACCAGAAGAAAAATTAAAGCTTGTGAATCTACTCAAGGAATATCAAGACGTCTTCGCCTGGACTTACGAAGAAATTCGAAGGTTGGATTACAAACTGGTCACTCATCAATTAGACATCGCTCCTGACGCCAAGCCAGTTAAAAAATATCTTAAACAGTTCAGGCACGAAGTCGAGGAATAAATTAAGACCGAAATCCATCAGTTGCTGGCAGCAGGCTTCATCAAGCCTACCCAACACTCCACATGGTTGGCCAACGTTGTACCTGTCAAGAAGAAGAATGGGCAAATAAAGTGTTGTGTGGATTTCAGGAACTTGAACAAATCATGTCCTAAGGATGACTTTCCTCTTCCGAAATCGACATGCTCGTATATGCTACCAGTGGACATGACATGTTTTTCTTCATGGATATCTATAGCGGTTACAATCAAATAAAGATGTACGAGTACGATGCTGAGAAGACCGCGTTTCGAACTCCTATCGAAAACTTCTATTACACAGTGATGCCCTTTGGATTAAAGAATGCTGGTGCTACTTATCAAAGAGCCGTTATAGTAATCTTTCACAATATGATGCATAAACAAATGGAAGATTATATCGACGATGTGGTAGTGAAATTCAAAACCAGGGCATATCATGTAGATTTCCTACGCCAAGTCTTCTAGAGATGCCGTGAATACCACTTAAAGATGTATCCTCTAAAATGTGCCTTCGGTTTCTCATTCGAGAGGTTTCTGGGATTTTAGACAACAACAGATAGAATCAAGGTGGACCAAAACACAGGCTATCACAACCATGCTGCCGCCACGTATATCCGACACTTTATTCCTTGATTAACTTAGTTCGTTGCTTCATTTACACCCCTGTTGAAGAAAATGGCAAATTTTATCTGGTCATCCACACAACAAAAGGCATTTTATCATATTCAACAATTGTTGTTATCAACAGCTGTTATAAAATCTCCAACTCCCGGAAAGCCATTACTTCTTTACACGACTTTCAGTGAAGTGGACATAGGATCCCTATTGGCTGAAGAAGACAACGTAGGGACTGAATGTCCCATCTACTATCTCAGTCGTACACTAAGATATACAGAGCTAAGATACCCAAAAGTTGAAAGAGCATGTTTATCCTTAGTCCATGCCGTTCAGAAGTTTCAGCATTATCTATTGGAAAATAAAGTAGTGTTGATATCTAAGGATGACCCTATAAAAATTTTTATATCAAAACCTTCTCTCATAGGACGAGAAACAAAATGGTTTCTACATATGTCGGAGTTCGACATATCATGTGTATCCCCAAAAGCAATAAAGGGACAAGCAGTCACTGATCTACTTGCGGCCTTTCCAGGAGAAGATGATAGAACAACTCATGAAGACATACCTGGAGAATTCCCAGACATTTCGCTCGCTGAAGAAGAACCCTTGATATTATACTTTGATGGCTCTGCTACCCCAAGCAACAATACTGGAGGAGACGGCGTTATGCTAGTTTCGCCAGCAGGTGAAGTATTCTCACATTCATTCAAGATGGACTATAAATGCACCAACAACTCTGTCGAAAATGAAGCCTTTCTATTGGGACTATCGTCATCCAAACAAGATGGAGCGATACGTCTGGAAATACGAGAAGACTCGGAGTTACTAGTAAACCAGATGAATGGAGTATATTTCTTCAACGAATAAACATTATCCCCGTATAGGGATGAGGCAAAGAAGCTTTTAGCTCCCTTTGCTGTGGAAAGTATCGTACATGCTGGGCGTACCAACAACAGACACGCTAATTGCTTAGCCAATCTATCCTCGAAACTACAATTCAAAGACTCAGAGGCAACCCTCACTGTACAAAAACTTACCATGCCCTCGAAATGGATGAATAAGCCTGGCGAAGAACAAGCCAACGACTGGAGGACGCATATTATCCAAGATTTTAGCGATTCGCACATCCAAGGGAAGGTTAGTCTTAAAAAGTTAAAGTATTTACTTTTATTACATGGAATATTATATCATAGAAACTCAGATGGCTCTCTGTCGAGATGTCTAGGGGATGATTAAGCACAAGGGAGGCTTAATCAAGTACACTGTGAGATGTGCGGTCATACACTAATGGTAACCTTGTATAGACATCTCCAACATCTTGGGTATTACTGGCTCACCATGTAGGCACAATCCCGATTATTACAGGGATCTTGCTCCAATTATCAAATTCCTCCATAACATCAGAAGTACTAACTATACATGATGTTGGGGACTGGCGGGATCCATATATCAAATATTTTCGAGATAACATCACACCTCAGGAAAAACGAGAAGCGGCACGCTTGATCCGAAAATCCAAGAGGTTTGTCTTTCACGGAGGAATGCTCTATCGGAAGAGCTTCAGCGGCGATTTGCTACGATGTCTAGCAGAAGAAGATATTCATACCATCCTGAAAAAAGTGCATGAAGGAGAACACCAGGGAAAAAAAAAATTATTTCTCCAAATCCATGAGAAATATTATTGGACGACCATGGAGGACGATGCAGCTTCATTTATTCAGAAATGTCATCAATGTCAAATCCACGACAATCATATTCATACACCTTGCCTTCCTCTTCACTGGGTAAGAAACCCTTGGCCATTCTACAATTGGGGACTAGATCTTATTGGCAAAATCAATACGTCTTCTTCAAAGCAACATGAGTATATACTTACTGCCATGGAGTTTCACCAAATGGGTCGAAATTGTACCTCTTAGAAGTACGACCGGAGTAACTATAGCATCCTTCATCAAAAAACACTTTATATGCAGATTTAGAGTGCCAAAGCACATCGTAAAAGACAATGGTACTCCATTTGCAAATAAATATGTGTGAAAATTGCTCAAAAGTTATAGCATCAAGTAGTTATTCTCCGCCCCGTATTACCCTCAAGGAAATGGGAAAGCTGAAAGCACCAACAAAACTCTCATCAGAATCCTAAGTCGTATTGTTTATGATCATCCAAGAACATGGAAAAAACAGTTTCATATGGCTTTGTGGGCATACAGAACTTTTTCCAAGGGTTCTACAGTGACCTCACCATATTCTCTTGTATATGGGGCCGATGCAATTCTACCTGCAGAAATTAAAGTCCCATCAGCCAGAATTGTAGCAGCAAACGGAGTTTATTGGGATGAGTCCAAAATATCCCATTCTCGAGTAACAGATTTAGATGTACTCGAACCGAGATGAGCTAAAGCAGAAAAATATGCATAGACTTATCGACAAAGGATTTCCAGGGCATACGACAAAGCAACACAACCAAGAGTATTTCAGGTAGGGGATCTGGTACTTAGAACCTCTAAACATATTCGACAACATATGTATGCTCTGAAGTTTGCCCCAAAGTGGGGAAGGGCCTTATGTGATCTCAAGGCTATGTTGAGTGGATATTACGAGATAGTTAATATGAATAGAGAAGTCGTAGGGACAATCAGTAATGGTAAATATCTCAAGGAATATTATGCCTAAAACACTTTCTTTATCTCATTCACAAGTTCAATATAATTCCAAAACATATACTTGAACTTTCAAATTCAAAACCTACTACATTCACCTGTAACATTCTTTATTCAAACTATTTAAAACCCAAAAAAAAAAGATAACATGAATGTTTTCGCTACCTATCATATGGCCTAAAATGGGTCTCTGAGTAGAGGGTAACCGCGATGATGTAATTTTCTCAATATTTCATCATACTTCTCTGAACGAGTTTGAAGATCTCAAGCCATTTCTTCAATTTTGGAGGATTCTTCCTTTAAGGCTTTCCCTTCCGCCAAAGTTGTCGTATGAGCCTCTCTCACACTCTCCAAATGTTGACGCAACCAGTTTATGTTGAAACGGAGACCCTCACAAGTAGTCAACATCTAATCTCATTCCTGGATTTTCGAGTCATTAAAAGTATATAGAAGTGCGTCATCCATCTCAGGAATAATAGGGAGGAGTCCTGCGATAGCTGTTATGAAAGTAAGAGTATGGCCCTTTACCATCTCTGTTATAGCAATATACCCGTACTTTTTCCATATTTTTCGTGTAAAGATCCCCATGATATTTCGGCATATCAAATCCTCCCACTGCTTCATACTTTCGAGATGATGACTCTATTTCTAACTCAAAAAGGAGCCCGACGTTGGGATAATCATGAAGACTCGAGTCAATATTCGCACAGGAAGCCATAATATTAGAAAAATTCTTAAATCCAGTCTCAACATCTGTTCAGCTCTTCACTGGTACGAGCTCTTCATTCTCCTTAACTCTTATATTTCTAATCTCTAACTCCTGCTGCAACCAAGCAAATATATATGTGTGAGTATTTACTCACGGGAAAAAAAAGTGGGCGGTTTCAAAAGAAAAAAAAAACCTGCTTACCATTACCATGAAGCTCCTGGTGCTCATATGTGTCTTTGGTACCTTCTTAACCCGAGAAACCTAGGAAAAACAACAATCAAATCATGTTCAGGCTTTTACTATAATCATCATATGCATATGAAAGTTGGGAGAGAAGAGAAACTCACCGGACTTACAATCCAAGTAGTACGCTTGACACAGGAGCTGCCTTAGTTTGAGTTACCATTGTTGTCAGACATGTTGCAGTGATGGAGTGATTCTACTCAAATTTCTGGAGAAGAATGAAAGTAAAATGGGTTAGATTCATCCGCTTGTTTAAATACACAAAGGTGGGAAACCCTAAAATTCAAATAAGTGGAATTTTCTAAAATTTATCCCGAGGAAAATGGACCTGAGCATGATTGCTGACCAAAGCTCCGAGACTGACCATTAGCAAAAAGGAGGTAAAAAGCTTCACCAAGTAACCAGCTCAACACGGAAGGTGACAAGTTCGACCGAGTGACCGGATCAGCACGAGAGGTGACAGGCTTCACTAGGTGACCGGCTCAGCACGTACAGATGCAACTCATCAACGCCTCCAGCGCAACAAGACTTGTATCCGTGACTCCCCTACCTCTTTTGATCGTATGGATGATCATCTTAGCTCTGCTAAAAGCCGCATGTAGATGTTATCACTAGCGCCTCGGGTACCGATGAAACAATCTCCTCCCAACAGACATGTGCTACGTAACGAGCTTATTGCAATATTGCAGGAAATGATGAATAATCATTCCTAGTCTTACAAATTCAATTTATTTGAAGTTTCTCTAGCATCAATACCACCATCTAGTGCTTACCACGAAACATTACTCTTCCGCTAAGCAGGGGACTTAATGTTGATGGTGGATTTTTGACAAGGGAGAAAATTGTAATATCGTTTTTTTTTTCCTATCTGCAGAAGCATGAAATAGATATGTATAAACTCCTGACTCGGCATCAGAATTATAAATACATACTGTTATCTTACATTCCCAAGAGAAATTGAGAATACATATTCAGCTCATGGCTAAATTAGCTCTATATCTACATATTTATGCACTTACAAAATTTAAGGAATGTACCTAGCTAAAACCTCGTTATTTCATGTGCATTCATATAAAAAAATTGTATTAATCATAACATGCTGATTATACAAAATTACGAACATTCAGAATAAAGGTTATGCCATATCTGAATAAAAATACTAATTAGATGCATACCATCTAATTGCACAGTCGCATCAAGCATTGTCTCAAGTGGAAAATTTCAACAGCTGAATCTCTTGACAATATTTTGTATGCACTGCATAAAAAAGTTAATCATAAATGCTAACATCAAATCTCATACAATTGAGAAACCTTAAACAGGCCATAAACATGGCCACGACATTAAAAAATGTTAAAGCCAGTGGTAAATAAGCTATAACCATGGCACTAGAAAGTGCCAGCCTTGGCAAAGCCATAGCTAATTTCCAACACAAATAAGTAGCACATACACGTGCCAAAAATCCAAGGAGTTAAAAACTAACATAGCGCGGACCAAACAAGTACTAGCAGTGCTACTGGTAGCATTAGCTATAGCTACCAGAAGCGCTAAAGCGCCAACGGTAGCGCCTATCTCCCTTTTCACCTTCGTCTAGGGTGCAAGTCTTCCCCTCTTCTCCTTTGCGTTACTTAGCGCCCTTCACGCATACAACTATACTTGTGCTAGTACCAATTACTGTCAAACATTCACATTTTTTCAGTCCATGACTCCACTTACTTTACGAGAAATCAAAACAATTACATGGGGGGATAAAACATGGGGTTTTGGTTTTGCGGTTACAACAACATGGGCGTGGAAACACCCTATGATAAGGAAATTACAAATTAGTGGTAAGGCTGAAGCAGTTAATGGAGTAATGGAGTAATGGTTTCCCGAAGATTCCAAGGAGTTTGAACCATTATCCCCACGACTTCCACTTCTCCATCTCTTCACTACCTCCACTACTTTATAAGGAAATGTATGTACTCTCTACTATTATAAATAGCCTACTTAGCCCATGTCAGAAACACAACAAGCTTACGACTCTCTCAAGATCTGTTATTTTATCAATAGTTCAACATCTCTCTACATAATTCAACACACAAATTCCTTCAAGTTTCTTTGCTTCCCTCCCCTAAGATCAACCCATTTTATTTCCTTGTGACCGAAGAAGGGCGGAACGGCTACTATCGTTGTTTAGGATTTCCCTGTATGATTTTGATTTCCGAATCTAAAGAAAGTACTTCTACAGTACATTGTTTTGCCTAGAATCAATTTTAAGGTATTAACATGTGCTTCCGGTTTTGACATTGCCTCTGCATATGTTGTAGGCTCGTCTACTAACATACACGTTATGTAATCGGAACAAATTTTTTTAGCAACTTTAGCCGTCTTACTTCTACGTGTCTCTTTAACAGTTTCTTGTGAAGTGTTAGTATTTGTACTACCTTCTTCAACAATTGTTTTCCTTTTCAAAGGATTTATGTTGTTGTCTCGTTTCCAAGGAAATACATTCTCAAAGAATTCAACCTCCCTTGATTCCATAATTGTGTTTACATGAATTTCTTCAATTTCATGTATATAAATAAGAAATCTATAGGCACTATTGTTTTCAATGTATCCTATGAAGATATAATCAACCGTTGTTGGTTCTATTTTTAACTCTTTTAGGTAATTGTACTGCGAGTTTTTCCAAGCACCCCCACACTTTGATGAATTTATATGAAGTTTTTCTACCTTACCATAATTCAGAAGGGGTTCTCTCCTTTTTCTTCTGAGTCAACTTATTCAAAATGTAATTTGCGGTAAGTATAGCCTCCCCCCACAAGTTTTCGGGTGCACCAGAATTTATTAAAAGAGCGTTCATCATCTCTTTTAGTTTATGATTTTTGTGTTCAGCAATACCGTTTGATTGTGGCGAATAGGGAGGGGTTGTTTGATGAATGATTCCAATGTGTGCACAAACATCTTCTAAATGAGATTGATACTCGGTGCCCCTATCGCTTTTAAGAATTTTGATCTTCTTATTCAATTGATTTTCAACTTCATTCTTATAAACTTGACACTTCTCAATTGCTTCATCTTTACTTCATAATAAGTAAACATGACAGTACCGGGTACTGTCATCGATGAATGTGATAAAATAATTTTTACCACCTCTACTTTGTACCATTTTTAAATCACCCAAATCTGTGTGAATTAAGTCTAATGGTTCTGTGTTCTTTCAACACTAGAAAATGGGGGTTTTGTGAATTTAGATTCAACACAAACTTCACATTTTTGTGTTGTATCTATATCCAATTTAGGAAGGTGTTCCATATTTATCAATTTCCTTAGTGAATTATAATAAATATGGCCTAACCTCTCATGCCGAAGAGAACTAGAGTCTACAATGTATGAGGAAGGGGAAACTTCATTAATAGTAGACGTATCAATCACAGTATTGACCTTAAACATACCTTCAGTCAAATACCCTTTTTCCACATACATTTCATTCTTTGATATTACAAATTCATTTTCTACAAACACTAGCTCAAATCCATGTTTCACAAGCAAACCGCCAGAAATCAAATTTTTACGGATGTCGGGAACATGTAGCACTTCTGTCAAAGTAATATTCTTACCCGACGTAAAATTGATTACTATGTTTTCCTTGACTTTAAATTCTGAAGTCGCAGCCCCATGTACACAGGTTCACCATTCTCAATGGTTTCATAAGTAGAAAACATAGAACGATCAAAACAAACATGTCGAGTCGCTCCGGTATCAACCCACCACTCATCTGAGTTGTTCACCATATTAACTTCTGATGTAACAAAAATTCTGATTGTAAACTAGAGCATTTTGTATTCACGGTTGACTGTAGTAGAAGTACTAAATGTGTAGTGAAGATAAAACGACAACAAATATATCACAATAACAAAATTATACTGAATGAATTGCGTTTTAATATTAATAGTAAAAAGGTGGTCTATCTTTGATTGTTTCGGTTTCTTAGAATATTAATAGTCAGAAATTTTGTGTTGCTCTATATACTTGAGGATTAGTGCAGTGGCCTGTAGTTTACTACTCCCTCCGTTTCTGGAAAAGTGTTATTATCACTTTTTCATTTTAGCCTAAAAATATGCCAATTTGAAAAAGTGATAGTAACTCTTTTCATGAAATGGAGGTAGTATATGTTTTCATGTTTCCGTTATGTGAAGTGGGTAAGATATCCATCTGTTGTTGATCGTGTAATCTAGGACATTGTCGGTTGATGATGACATTCTGAATGACCTGCTTGCAATAGTGATTGTGTGTGTTTACACAAATGTTTAGTAGGGAATTAACATCACCAAAACATCTGTTTATCCTGTAGACTTGAGAAGTAGAATAGGAGAAGATGTAGTCTGTACAATTTAAGTACGATCTTTTTGAATTTTGAATTCAAATACAGACGGGTCACTGGTGACTGTTTGGATCGATTAGAATTAATTATTAGTGTAATGTAAGGCAGTACACATTGGATTTCAACTAAATAAAGTTTTTTTTTTTAGAAAATAAGGAACTACTTTCTGATATTTTATTGATTAACATGATTTCTAGAAATATGCAAATCATTAACGGTTATAAGGTTTACATAGTTCATTATATAGAGACTGTTTAAAAGGTTCCTCATGCATTCTCCTTTCCAAATGTCCTCTATGGCATTATGGTTACAATATTATGATATGTCTGCAGCTTTTTTGATGTTATATCTAGAAACTTAAAATGAAAGCATTAACTACAAAATTAATAGAGTTTTTAGTCTGTTGTTCTTGATTTTCACTAATTTGATATCTTTGTTGCCTTGCTTTAGCATCCTGTCAGCAGCTGGAGAGTGCGAGTAGAATTACTCTGGAAGATAATTGTATAACCACTCTTTTCAGTTGCCCACCGGAAGGCTGCTTCTGCTCCCTTTACTTCTAATTGTTCTCTGGTAGTGCAATCTGCATAGGTTCCTCTTGCCTCCACTGTTGTACCTGTATAATCAGACAGATTTAGTCCAATACTTGAAGTGTTGATTAGAATACTCATCGAAAGAGCAATACTTATTCTTATTGTCATAAAAGTTACACTATTTTCTGTTCCCATGTTTAGAATTTGTAGAGTCTCATCCTTTGCTGGGTTATAGTAAAGAGTTTACATCAGTTTATAGTCATGGTGATAAACTGCTCTATACTTTTTTATGAACTTTACAATCTGTTATGTTGTGTTAATACTATTTGGGGCATTTTTCTGGAAGGATGTTTCACATCTTTCCTTCGATATATGCCATCTTATGATTGCATAGAGTTCTGGCCAACCAAATTTTTTATTATTATTTTCCTTATCTAACCAACCATTAAGCCATCTATAGAAATCCCTATAGGCAAGACTTTCAGTATTGATGTCTTAATTAAAATGTGACCGTACCTGTTTTGTAAACATGCAATTAAGAAAGAGATGCGTAAGATTTTCTTCACCTGATTTGCAAATGTTACATGTGGTATTAATATCTGGGAGGATTGCTGCCATACGCATTTCAGTTGGGAGAATAGAATGTGCAGCTTTCCAAATAAATAATTTGACTGTTGGAGTTGACTTCATGCTCCATATTTTTTCCCATTTACCATTTGAGTTATTACTAGTATTCATATGATTGTATAGAGTTTTTACCGTAACTTTACCTGTTGCATTTAGATTCCATTTAACTGTATCTTGGTCAGTACTAGGGATAGATATCTTTAATATTTGAACAATAGTTTTTTGGTCAAAACATATCTGTAGTTTATCTACATCCCAGGTATTGTTGTTTTTAAACAGATGGTGGACTTTGTTTATGTTTTCTATCCCTAAAATAGGCTTCTGCATAGGAGTAGTTATACCTGTGATCCACTGATCCTCCCATATGTTTATAGTTTTCCCATTTCCAATAATCCAGGTGCAATGAGGTTTCATCTGTTGTATTCCTTGACGAATACCTTTCCATACCCATCTATCCCCTGCTTTTGGTTTGATGTTTATATGCAGTATGTCATCATTTGGATAATACTTTTCTTTAAGGATTTTTGCCCCAAAAGTTTCAGGATTTTTTTTTAATCTCCATCCCATTTTATCTAATATTACTAAGTTAAATTTTTCTATATTTTGTATCCCTAAACATCCTTCCTCGTTAGCTCTACATACAAAATCCCAAGCTTTTAAGTACATTCATTTTTTTCCTTTATCATTTTTGCCTTTTTCATCTTTTCTCCACCAGTAATTTCTTTGTAGTTTTGTTAGATTTCTACAATCCTTTTTTGGTATTCTAAAACAATTCATCTGATACACAGCCAGAGAGGATGTAACATTTTTAACCATGACAGTCTACCTGCAGTATTAAGATTATTTCCTTTCCAGTTCCTAAATTTGTTTTTCATTATTTTCTCTAAAGGTTCAAAACTTTGTATTTTAGATATATTAGTGAACAGGGGGATCCTAGGCATCTATCATTTAGGGGAATCGATTTTACTCCCAGAGTTGTTTTTATTCTGTCTATGATGTTTTGATTTTTTTAGGGACTGAAAAAAACTCAAGACTTGCTTAGGTTTATTAGTTGACCAGAGGCAGTTCCAAAACCTGAATAAGTTTACCAAATTTGTTGAGGAGCTTATACTAGATTTACAGAAAATTAAGCAATCATCTGCAAACAGCAGATGACTGATAGATGGTGTTTTTCTTGAAATTTTAATTCCTTTAATCTTACCTTAGTTTTCTGTGTCAAGGATGACTCTAGTCAGAGATTCCATACATAGAAGGAAAAGATAAGGAGATAATGGATCTCCTTATCTTAATCCTCTTATAGGTTTAAAGAAAGGTGTTGGAACTCCATTCAACAGTATTGAAAGTGTTGTGGTAGATATACATTGAAGAACCAGATTACACCAGTTTTGGAAAAAACCTAGTTTCTTCATAATTACCATTAGAATTTCTCATTCAACTCTGTTGAATGCCTTGTACATATCTATTTTTATTCCATTTAACTTTTTTACTTTTCGAATTTCTCATTTTATGTATAATTTTGTGTGATATTACAATGTTATCCGATATTTGTATTCCTGGTATAAAGGCAGATTGATAAGGGATAACAATCTTATCAAGAAGACCTTTTAGTATGTTGGCAATAATTTTTGAGATTATTTTATATGAAGTATTACTTAGGGCAATTGGTCTAAACTCTACTGGGGTTATAGGATTGACAGTTTTAGGAATTAAAGAAATGAAAGAGGATTTTAAGAATTTCGCTAAGAAACCAGTGTTGAAGAAATTTTGAATCATGCTAATCAAATCCTTTTAAACAATACTCCAGTTTGTTAAAAAAAATAGGGGGAAATCCATTTGGTCCTGGACTTTTGTCGGTTCCATAGAAAAAATCACATTTTTTTATTTTTGAAATAACAGAGATAGCATAGAGCATGTTATTGTCATTTTTATTAATACAGAAAGGAATAAGATCTTCCATATTGTTACCAATCTTTGGGTTTATAGTAATAGCTATGCAGCTAAAATGGTTTGTTATGCATTCTTCAATTTCTTGTATGTTATTCAGCCAGATTCCACTAGGGCCCTTGACAGTTTCTATCCTATTTCTTTTATATCTTTTCTTTTCTTTGCTATGGAAGTATTTTGTATTGTCGTCTCCTAAAGACATATTATTATCTCTACTTTTATCTTTCCAAAACTTCTCTCTTATTTCATACCATTTAGTTAAATTGTTATTTAAAATAGCAAGGTCAGAAGCCTTGTTGTCATAAGGTTGTTTTGAATTTGTATTTCCCAGATCTCTTTTGATTTTTTCTATGTTAGTCCTAATGTTTCCGAAAACATTCTTCTTCCACAATCTCAAATAGTTTTTAACATTCACCAACTTTTTAGACAGAGTATAAGCTGGTGATCCCCTTATTTGGTTATTCCAATAATTTTATATTAGTGTAGTACATTGGACATGTTTTATTCATTCCCCAAAATATTTAAAAGGTGTTGGACCATCCTTCCAGGTATTATAAGTATTTATACTTATTGGGACATGGTTAGAAGACATAGGCCCCAAATGTCTAAGATTAGAACTAGGGAATTTTATGTTCCATTTATGATTTACCAGTGCTCTATCTAGTCTTTGTTCTGTAAAATTGATCCCTGACCTTCTATTGTTCCAGGTATATGTATACCCAATGAAACCTAGATCTACAATGCTACATTTATGAATAATTTTTTTTAAAATATTAGCTTCATTTCTGTTATAAGGATGTCTACTTCTTTTTTCTTCTTTATAAAGAACCACATTGCAGTCTCCTATTACTACCCATGGTATTTTTGTGGTTTTTACAAGATGTTTTATTATGTCCCAAGAATCTAGTTTATTATTATTGTTTGGACTCCCATAGAAGCAAGTAAGGAGCCAAGTAGAGTTGGATTCATCACTTTCTATATTAACATTAATGTAATTGTGATTATGGTTTAGAATTGTCAACTTTATATTATCTTTCTATATGATACATAAACCACCTGCAGCCCCTCTAGAGGATACCAAGTGGTAATTGTAGACATTCACTTTTATCATAATCTTATCCATCTCCTTATTTTGTTTTTTTGTTTCAGACAAAAAAACAATATCGGGATTATTTTTATCTAGGATATCATTTAAATTATTGGTAGTTTCTGTGTTTCCTAACCCTTGATAATTCCAAGATATGATGTTAACAAATTGCCAAAAACATGAGATAATTGGATATTTAAATTCTAGCACCTTATAATATACAAGAATTCTAATACTAGTTTCATATATGATGCAGTTAATGTTTTCCTGTGACTTATGTCTCATATGTAGCTGGTAATAGTGTAAATATAGAATAGGGTTTTGGCTTACCTCCAGCATTGGAGTTGTTTCATGAGTATCTGTGATTTGAGAATTATCCTGGTGTTTTTCCTCATCCTCTCTACTTTTCTGTTTTGAGTAATCTTGTATTGAAAAGAGTTCAGTAACTGCTCCTAGGATGTTCTTACTCTTATTATTTTCATTCCATGATTTCTATGAAGAATTGTTTTTTTTTTTCTTATTTAGATTTTCTTCCAGTTCATTTTTACCTCTTCTGGAGTTGAAATTTGGTTTCTTAACTCCCTCTTTTCTTTTCTTTTCTTTTCTTTTCTTTTCAATTTCTATTGTCTCTATTTTCTCCCCCATCTCCTTTTTCGTTTCCTTATACCCTTCTTCTCTCTGCTTGTTTGGGTTCTCTCTTTTCTAGTATCCTGATTTTGTTTTTTTCCTTTTCTAGGGATTTTTGAATCGCTATTAGAGAGTGGTGATTTTGATTTGGGAAGAAAGCTGAAAGGTTTTTATTTTGAAATAGTAAAAAAGACGGATGTATTGTGTAACACCCGTAATTTTTGCATGACGCTTACTTAGGGATGCATCATGGCATGGGATGAATATTCAACCTAAGCTTATAAAGCTTACTCAGATATGCATTAGGGTGTGGATGCCTTGACCTCGAAATTGTAGTGTTAAGGCCCTATGACGCGTGATGCATGATTGAGAATGCATCACTGACCTATGTGGAGTACCCGAGAGCGCATCATAGTGCAAAGGCACTATTATGCCGTGATGTATGATTGTGAATGCATCACTGAACCAACAATGTGTATTCGTGAATGCATCATACTGCTAATGCACTATTGATGTCGTGATGCATAATTGAGAATGCATCACTGAACCAATGTCGAGTATGCCCGAGAATGCATTATAGTGCTAATGCACTATTATGCCGTGATTCATAAGTGAGAATGCATCACTGAACCAATGTGGCATATGCGAGAAGGCATTATAGTGCTAATGCACTATTAAGCCGTGATGCATGATTGAGAATGCATCACCGAGCCAATGTTGCATACTGAGAATGCATTATATTGCTAATGCACTATTATGCCGTGATGCATGATTGAGAATGCATCACTTAGCCAATGTTGCGTACCGAGGATGCATCATACTGCTAATGCATTTTTATGTTGTGATGCATGATTGAGAATGCATCACTATAAAGTGCAGTAAATGAACGTCATATATCCTCCTTATATCCACTTGTATAGATGCAAATAAAAAATATATAGGGAGGAGGTGTTGGTTGGAAATCGATGATGCTTAGCTAGGCCAACCAGATGGAGGAATTTCCTGAGAGGCGCCAACCAGAAAACGGATTTTCCTTAGACGCGCCAACCAGAAAGCGGATTTGCCTAGAGGGGCCAACCAGTTAGCGGATTTTCCTAGAGGCGCCAACCAGAAAGCGGATTTGCCTTGAGGCGCCAACCAGTTAGCGGATTTGCCTTAGAGGCGCCAACCAGTTGGCGTTTTTGCCTTAGTGCAGTCGATGGATGCCACTGCCCTTTCTTTCATTTATTTATAAAAATGCGAATAAAACATATATAGGAAGGGAGCTTTGCTTGAATGTGCATGAGCGGTAATGCACATATGTATGCGATATGGCCTATACGTTGGAGCATACTTGGTGCATAAGCATCAATATGCTTATAGTTAAATGATAAAGCTTGAATGTGCATGAGCGGTGATGCACATATATATAAATGCGACGTGGCTATACGTTGGAGCATACTTGATGCTCAAGCATCAATATGCTTATAGCTTAACCGATGAAGCTTGAATGTGCATGAGCGGTGATGCACATATATATAAATGCGATGTGGCCTATATGTTGGAGCATACTTCATGCTTAAGCATCAATATGCTTGTAGTTTAGCCCATAAAGCTTGAATTATGCGAAAGCATTATTCAATCGTGTTGCATACTCGAGAACACATATTTGCATAATAAATAGTGATAGTTATGCACAAGCTAGTGCATACCTTGCGAAAGTCCTTCGTCCTATACGGTCTAGGCTTTGCTTTGCTTTTGGCCTTGCGATGATGTGAAAATTGATGTTGGCTTTGCCTTAATAGGCTTAAGTTGCTTGTTCCTTTCAAATTGACACTTTGTTGAACTACGGGCATGCTTGATCCCTTAAAGGTATGTGTTGGGTACGTAGGCAGCCGCAATGCAATGCATTGACGTGCAACATCTTGTCGCTCATATCATCTAACTTTGAGATGATTGCGACGCTTTGGTAACTCATATCATCTGGATCGGTAATGCTATGCAAAGAGATTATTGTTACCGCACTTGATGAGGTAGTTGCATTCCATTTGATGGATGCTCATACTCCTATCAAGCTATTCGGTATGAACGGAATATGCCTGGTTGTTGCACTCTTGGCAAGAGCAAGATCAGTGTATGCACCCAGTGCTTAGTCGAAGCAGAGTTGATTAAGCGAAAAATAGGCCTGAAATGGCTTAGGTGCTAGTCCAAGGCCTGAGTTAGGCATGGAAAATGATCATAAGTGTATGATGCTTGCCAAAGGAATTCGCCATAGGTTTTAATGGTCATGTACCCTTTGAAGAACAAGGGTGAGTTTGAATGATGTGGAAACTACGTTGCGAGTACAATGCTTGCAAAGCATGCTTGGAAAGGCAAACAATGCTGCATACGCAACGAGAATTTGAGCTTTAAGGTCCGGTTACTATCTTCTAAATCGCGCATCGTGGAGTTCTTGCCTGCCCAGCGCTTAGCGCCGGAGGCAGAATTTTTCGATCCATGACAAATAGTATCAGAGAAAGTTCCGAGAAAACACTAGGGACTGTGCGTTATGGACTCATCAAGTGAGTGTTTGTAATGCGACTACAGAATTTTTCCTACAAAGGAAAAAGAAAAGGGTTGGAAGAGTAGGCCGACTGTTATGCAAAAAGAAGAGTTTGTGACTGCTAGGTTAGTTACTTTGTAAGCTTGTGTTGGATAATCTGGCCAAAGCGCATGTGCTAAGAAAAATTGCAACTACTGGGATAGTTACTTCGCTGATATTTAGACGCACTCGAGTGTACTATGAGTTTTGACATCCCTCGTTAGACCTTTTTACCATACAGTTGGTAACCCAGAAGACTGAGTTTTGACAGCCCTCATTAGACCTTTTTACCATGCAGTTGGTAACCCAAAAGATCGTCGTTGGAACGGTGGTGGACAACATGACTGATCATCCCCACCCGTCGCTGGAAAAGTGTGTGTTGTCAAACCTGCTAGCTCCCACTTACGAGTGGCAACCCAGAGACTATTAGTTGTAACAGTAGGCTTGCATCTGACTGCTCTGGCAATTTAGTTTGGTCCTCATAGTACTAAGCACAATATTGCTTGCCATATTTGATAACCTTTTCAACTCTTGTGAACTTTCAGGATTCTTAAGTGTATGTTATGGGACGTCCACTTGAGATATCGTGTTTGAGTAAATCCTTTTTGCATGCTTGAGCATGTGGAATGGGACACATGTTTAAGGATCCAAATTGATTTTCTTGGTAGAGTTGTAAAACTTTTTCTGATCCTCGAGCATACTGTATGAGAAGTATGTTTGGAAGGTCTTAATCGGCGTTTACGATAACTACGGACCCTATTAGAATTCCGGGATATACGGAATGGAACGCATATTCCGAAGGTTCTAATTTGTGTTCATTAACAAACATTAGACCCTTGCAGGATTTTTGTGCATCATGGAATGGGACATATGCATAGAAAACCTTAATCGATGAAGCTTGTCCATAATAGTTTTGAGTTAAAATTCGGGGACTAAATTCTTTGAAGGTGGTAAGAATGTAACACCCGTAATTTTTACATGACGCTTACTTAGGGATGCATCATGGAATGGGATGAAGCTTCATCCTAAACTTATAAATCTTACTCAGATATGCATTAGGGTGTGGATGCCTTGACCTCGAAATTATAGTGTTAAGGCCCTATTACGTGTGATGCATGATTGAGAATGCATCACTGACCCTATGTGGAGTACTCGAGAGCACATCATAGTGCAAAGGCACTATTATGCCGTGATGCATGATTGTGAATGCATCACTGAACCAACGTTGCTTATTCGTGAATGCATTATAGTGCTAATGCACTATTAATGCCGTGATGCATAATTGAGAATGCATCACTGAACCAATGTCGCGTATCCCCGAGAATACATTATAGTGTTAATATACTATAATGACGTCATGCATAAGTGAGAATGCATCACTTAACCAATATGGTGTATGTGAGAAGGTATTATAGTGATAATGCACTATTATATCGTGAGGCATGATTGAAACTGCATCACCGAGCCAATGTTGCTTACCGAGAATGCATTATAGTGCTAATACACTATTATGTCGTGATGCATGATTGAGAATGCATCATTTAGCCAATATTGTGTATCGAGAATGCATTATAGTGCTAATGCACTGTTATGCCGTGATGTATGATTGAGAATGCATCACTTAGCCAATGTTGTGTACCGAGAATGCATCATAATGCTAATGCACTATTATGCCGTGATGCATGATTGAGAATGCATCACTAGAAAGTGCAGTAGATGAACGCCACATATCCCCCTTATATCCACTTGTATAAATGCAAATAAAACATATATAGGGAGGAGGTGTTGGTTGAAAATCGATGATGCTTAGCTATGCCAACCAGATGGCGGAATCGCCTTAGAGGCGCCAACCAGAAAGTGGATTTGCCTTAGAGGCGCCAATCAGAAAACGGATTTGCCTAGAGGTGCCAACCAGTTAGCGGAATTGCCTAGAGGCGCCAACCAGAAAGTGGATTTTCCTAGAGGAGCCAACCAGTTAGCGGATTTTCCCTAGAGGCGCTAACCAGTTGGCGTTTTTTCCTAAGTGCATTCGATGGATGTCACTTCCCTTTCTTTCGTTTATTTGTAAAATGTGAATAAAACATATATAGGGAGGGAGCTTTGCTTGAATGTGCATGGGAGGTAATGCATATATATATATGATATGGCATATACGTTGGAGCATACTTGATGCATAAGCATCAATATGCTTATAGCTTAAATGATAAAGCTTGAATGTGCATGAGCGGTGATGCACATATATATAAATGCCATGTGGCTATACGTTGGAGCATACTTGATGCTCAAGCATCAATATGCTTATAGCTTAACCGATGAAGCTTGAATGTGCATGAACGGTGATGTACATATATATAAATGCGATGTGGTTTATATGTTGGAGCATACTTGATGCTTAAGCATCAATATGCTTGTAGTTTATCCCATAAAGCTTGAATTATGCGAAAGCATTATTCAATTGTGTTGCGTACTCGAGAACACATATTTGCATAATAAATAGCGATAGTTATGCACAAGATAGTGCATACCTTGCGAAAGTCCTTCGTCCTATACGGTCTAGGCTTTGCTTGGCTTTTGGCCTTGCGATGAAGTGAAAATTGATGCTGGCTTTGCCTTAATAGGCTTAAGTTGCTTGTTCTTTTCAAATTGACACTTTGTTGAACTACGGGAATGCTTGATCCCTTCAAGGTACGTGTTGGGTATGTAGGCAGCCGCAATGCAATGCATTGAGGTGCAGCATCTTGTCGCTCATATCATCTAATTTAGAGATGATTGTGACGCTTTGGTAACTCATATCATCTGGATCGGTAATGTTATGCAAGGAGATGATTGTTACCGCACTTGATGAGGTAGTTGCATTCCATTTGATGGATGTTCATACTCCTATCAAGCTATTCGGTATAAACGGAATATGCCTGGTTGTTGCACTCTTGGAAAGAGCAAGATCAGTGTATGCACCCAGTCCTTAGTCGAAGCAGAATTGATGAAGCGAAAAATAGGCTTGAAATGGCTTAGGTGCTAGTCCAAGGCATGAGTTAGGTGTGGACAATGCTCATAAGTGTATGATGCTTTCCAAAGGCATTCACCATAGGCTTTAATGGTCATGTACCCTTTGAAGAACAAGGGTGAGTTTCAATGATGTGGAAACTACGTTGCGAGTATAATGCTTCCAAAGCATGCTTGGAAAGGCAAACAACGCTGCATACGCAGCGAAAGGTTAAGCTTTAAGGTACGATTACTATCTTCTAAATCGCGCATCGGGGAGTTCTGGCCTGCCCAGCGCTTAGCACCAGAGGCGGAATTTTCCGGTCTGTGACAGATGGTATCAGAGCAAGTTCCGAGAAAAAACTAGGGACTGTGCATTGTGGACTCGTCAAGTGAGTGTTTGTAATGTGATCTGCCATTATGAGAAGGATGATGAAGTGTTTACTAGTAGAAGTAATTAATGATATAATGTTCTTATATATTGAACTTTTGTAAATTTTATTCAGATGATAGAAGTCTTTTCTGGATACAGGCTATATATGTCTTTCAAAGATCTGGCATTTACTCTCTTTTAGACAAGATATTACCTTCGATTAGATGTTTGTACCCTTTTCATAGTTAAAAACCCAAGGATTTGGCATATCAGTAGAAGAATCCAAATTCGATTAATACATGTAAATCAATGGATAACGAAAATAACCTTACTCGAGTCAACGGTAGTCATTTTTGTAGTGATGGTCTACCAAATTGGTACTAAATCCCTGCACCAGTTATACCTTCTTATCTCTGATATTTGTTGTGTTACACCATACCTATTTGTAGGTTTTTTGCCCATATTTTCTTCAGACCGGCAATGCGGCTTTGATTGAGACTTTGCTAATATTTGTTTGCCATTTAACCATTTGTTTTTCCTTGAGTCCTGCTCATTCTTCTGATTTTTATTTTTAAGGGAAAATAAAGTCAGATATGATATCGACTCTTTGGTAATGTCTCTTTCAGATTTTACATTGAAACTAGGCAAACTTATGTAGTGTATCTCCTTATGTCTTTCCTTAAATTTTGCAGTGTTCATATTGTACCTTCTCTTCCTCCACTTAAGATAAAATATATACAAACTTGATATTAAAGATACTAGAAGATTAATAACAAAGTCCACCCCTAGTCTAAGAAAGACAGAAATACTTGTATCTGTAATAATATCACAATTAAGGAAAATTTCACTATAAAGAAGCTACCAAAATAACTATAATTTTCACTACACACAACCAAATCAGAAGAAACACCAGAGATTAGCAATAATGTCGGATAAGGGAAAGGAAGTAGAAAATGAAAGAGAAATGGAAATAGCACTTAGGATTGCGAGTGTGAGATGCAGGATTGTTTTTGAAAGTGGTAGTTCCACCAGTCCCAATACCCAGGAAGAAGAAAATAAGGAGCTTATTGATGTCGATCCTAGCAAGACCCCCACAAAGGGAAAGAAAAATTAAAAGAAAACCCCAGGGATTTGATAGATGAAGTTGAGTCGATGAGGATGATGCATCCAGAGCTTCCTCACATTACACAATATCCTGACTTCACTTATGTAGAAGATCCGGATCCCAATGGTTACTATGATGCTGATGGGCCAAATGATATGCAAAGGGCACTTCATCTATCTCTTGGGTTGGACCGTTTTAATCGACCTATACCACCCAGTATGCAAGGGTATGAGTCAGAGACACCAAGAGAAATTTACTATTTTGATGACAACAGTTCAGGTGGAGATCCTGCTCATTATGATGTTGATGGAAACTACTACCATAATGACCATTACCACTATGAGATTTGACAGCAAGAAGAGGATGAACCAATAGAGGAACCATAGGGGGAAGCTATGGAGGATCTACAGGAGAATCACACTGCAAATTAGCAAGCGGACGACGAGAGTCTCCACTATGGATTTGGATGGGAAACCTATAATGATTTATTTCCTATCTATCATGTCGATACACCTTCAAGTATCATGTATATTTATCAGGAAGGTGATTTTACCCCTAACTATACTGAGAGTACAGTTCCAGCTGAGAACACCTTGGCTCAATTTGTAATGGTGAATTATTAGGAGCTTGGAAGTCCAGATTTTCTTGAATTTAATCCCGGGACAGATAATGAAGATACTTCCAGTACTACAGCTTCCTCTTCCTGCTCCAAACCAACCGATAATACCTCATCATGGAAGAAGTAAAGCAAAAAGGTAGATTGATGCTGGTTGAAGACAACTTTTTGAAATTAAACTGCAATCTCTTCAAGGAGGGAAAAGTAGTAATTCACTTAAGATGAAACCTTGAGGGATTTTTGGTCAGATTTAAATCTTTGTTTGCTTGGGTCTTATGATCTTACTGTCTTAGTATCTTGGTGTCTTAGAGCTCAGTTCCTATATTTCTTGGAACTTATTATGTCTTGTATTAATCTAGGATATAAATCTTGGTGTCTTATAAACTCTGAGTTCTTTAAATATCTTCGAATCTGTGAATTATAACTCAGGGTCCAATTTACTATGGAATCAGAACTTGTTTGAGTTTGAGAAAATGTCTTCTAACCCCCTATGATTTTATTCTGTAATTATATAATCATGAGGATAACCAAAGAAATCATAATAAGATCTTGTTTGAATATTATGTAGGAATCCAGATCGTGATCATGTAGTTATTGAAGTTTAAATGATCATTCCGGTAACTTTCAATTTAATTCCGGCTAGAATTATCGGAAACGGACAAATAACGGATATAAAACGGCTAGGACATCATCGCATATCAATAAAACCGGTGGAAAGAGAGAAAGCTGGAAAAGTTGGTAAGGACCGAGATTCTAAAAGCCTGAGAAAGTGCTGTGCAACCAAGAGAAATGCAATGTTAATGGGTACTGTGGATTCGCATTATCTTAATCAATAAGAACCGTTGGTTTTGGCTAGGGGCCTAGGGCTAATAAGTGATGATAGTTAGGCTTAACGCATTGGTTTGGGAACACAGTACTTTCATATAAATGATTTGAATCAAAAATTGGCTGTGGGAGTCGTGGAAAACACTTGCAGCAAATGAAGTGTTTCTCTGAATATCTCCATTTGCACTTCCAAATTTTGAGTATACCGGCTTTGGTAAGTGGCATATTTACTAACTGTAATAAGATCACTTGGAGCCCTAGGCAAGTTTGGTGTTCCTACCAAGGACCCGCCATCAGACCCAATGTTAAACAGCAAGCACAAAGAGAACGGTCTTGAGGTAGAATGTTTGCCGCAAGTAGCACTTTAACAACCCAATCTGGATTAGGCTTGCCTCCACAGTATTAAAATGTTCAGACCTCCTCTTGGCCAATGATTGTGGTTTCTTGACAATCAGAGATAACCATAAATGTGAGGGATATTCATATCCCCTTTTTCTTTACGTACAATTTTAATTAAAGTGCAGATGATTTCTTGTCATTCATTAGAGAATCCCTTGAATGATATCTCTAACACAGAATTATGAGATTGTCAAAGTGTGGTTGGATGGAACTTATAATGTTTGATATGATTAAGAGGTTCCCGGTACTTGTGAATATGGCCGGTATTGTATCTACACTGACAATCGTTCGTGATTGTTGTTTCATAGCCACTATTCGCAAATGAAAATCATTTAAAACCCCTACACTAAACCATATGATTTGATGACGGTAGAAAACAGTCATAAAATGTGGGGGAAATGACAAAGGCCTTGATAGTCTATAAAAATTAATACCCTATAGTTGTGGGGTTAGAGATTCCATATTCAATGTATTTTGATCGGTGGACCAAAGAATTGTTTGAGCATCTTGAAATCTACATTTCTCATAAATTAGTGTAATATGAGAATTGGTATCTTGGCACCTAGTTTGCTTAGCAAAAAAAAAAATTATATATATATTATTGATGAATTTTAAAACCAATGTACGGTAGAATTGTAGGGTAGGTATCATATAACAAGACCGTTATAATGATAAATTCATCAAAATGTGGGGTGCTTAAAAGGTACTATGATACATTCCCACAAATATGAGGTCAACGTAATACCGTAAAACAATTGTTCTTAAATACGCGCATTTAATAAAAGAGATAGTGTCTGAGAATTGTATCAAGTCGACAAAAGTTACAAATTCTTGAGAGCTTAAAATTACATCATCGAGGGGAATGGGCTATTATCCTTACTAAAGAGTAAGTTGCAGCGGAGACTCAACCAAAGCGATTGGAGATCTCATGGTCTAGGTTCAAAAGGGCAAACTAAGTTATCACGTACTCGCCAGATAACACTGGAAGAGATTTTCTCTTTCACATTCCTATGATAAGAGTCAGTGTTGCCTGTCAAGTAAGAGATGAAATTTTCTCTTAATGATTCCTATAGTTTAGTATAACTAAGAAAAGTATGGCAGGATACTTTCAAATAAGAGATCACCTATATGAGTGAGAAGTGAGACCGCTTTTATGATAACTTTAAGGATAGGATAATCTAGAGAAATCATGAAAAACCAAGAACGTTCAGGGCCGAATTGAACGCAACTGAGAATTTGACAATTATAAGTTAGAATTTGGTCATACATAAAAAACTATGTGTACACAGTAAACAATAGCAGTTACCTTTAAGGCTAGGTTAATCTAGATCACTCATGAAAAATCAAGAACGTTCAAGGCCGAAATGAACGAAACCGAGAATTTGACGATTATAAGAAAATATAATGTGTGAGATTTATTGTATCGATTTAAATCAACGGCTGACAGTTCAAAGACATCGTGTCCACTTATTGGCTAGTAAATCGGTAAATTATCATTAGGTTTGGTTCAAAGACAAAAACTACCATTTACCAATGCGTTATATTTTCTTCTTGTGCTCTTAAAATTTTAAGTTTCGTTGAGTCAGTATTTTCACTCATGTGGGGGATTGTTGGAATTTTTAGTCAAAATTATTATATGAGTGAAAAAATGGTTTTCATAATTTGAACTCCAAGAGGTGTGTTTTGGATCATGCCTCTTCATCCATAAGATACTTAGTGAATAGGTGTTACGGAGAGTCATCATTGGACATGATGAGTCATCTAGGATGAAGAGACACCTTGTAGAGTCACCATTGATTTTATATCAACCCATCTCTACACTTGTTTTCATAGAAGTTAAAAAAGAGTTTTCATAATGATTTTGGAAAAACAAAAGTGTCTAGAGTCAAGTCATTATTAAGAGCACAGTAATTGACAACATTCGTCGGCCGAGTAGTATTGTAGTGCTACTTACTACGAGGCGTGATCGTTTTATCTTGGGAGACAACTTCCGTAAGACCGTGAACACCGTATGCGGGGATGAATTATCTTTAAGGAAAGAGGATTACCTCGCCTCGATCAACCAAATATGATAAGTATCTTAACTTTCTAATTTATTAATATTGTTGTTATTGCATAGTAATGATTTTCGAAAAACCGAAACACTTAATTTTCTATAAAATGTATAAAGACGGTTTATTTGAATTAAATCATTACTGAGTTGAGTAATTCATTACGGATTTTCATGTTTTGCACGAACATTGAAATTATTGTTTTGCACGAACAGTAAAATTATGTTGTGTTATCCAAAACTTATTATATCCTCTCAAAGAATTAAAGTTTTTCCTAATTGGATAAATAATTACATTCGTGAAAATAGTATTTTTTGCCTATTTTTGCTTATATTTTAAACACCCTTCATATTTGTCAAAGCTATAACTCTTATTTATCATGATTCTTACAATCAATATCAGATTTAAACTAGTGATATAATTACTTAATCCTTGTTATAAATTTAATTAATGCTTGATTTTGGGTTTACATGAATTCATCATATTTAATATTTTTACTTAATGGGTGTTGGGTTTTCACAGCTTTATATATAACATGATTTTGGATAAATATGTGTGGATAATGTTCCACAGTTACTCATAATTGTCAATAATCGAAAAAAATTAGGATCATATCAAATATGTTCGTATCATTGAGTGGGACTATGCAATATCACAAGGAAAGTTAGTGCGATAAGTCTATAATTTGCATGAATTTAGAGTCAATTTTATACCTGTTTTTGTTAGATTTCTTGCATGTTGTTTGTTATTACTTTTGTTTTATTTTACTTTGTTTTAATTAGGTGAATCATCCTATGAATAGTGAGAATTGTTATAAAAGATCTAAAAAGTAAAGTATTCCAAGAATCCAAGTACTTAGGTCCAAGAAAGTAGAAAAATACGACGAAATAAGCAAAGAACATTGAAAACAAAAGAACAACCCAAAGAAAAGGATATGAACCTTAAAAGTTCGTAGTTCTTGAAACCATCTTGTAGAGAATGAAAAGAATAAACTAATAGGGAAAGAATGGGGTCATTCCTACGTTGGAAGAAGAAGTTATGTGCAAAAAAGGAAGATTCTGGTAAACTTTGAATATTCCCGTTCAAAAATGAACAAAATGCAAAAACCCAAACATTTGAAGTATGTCGTTTACGGAGAAAATAAGTATTCGGAAAAGAAAAAAGGTAGTTTGCGATTGGGATGGATAGCCGCATGGAACAACCATTCTTTCAGTTCTTTTTATAAAGAGATTTGGGACCGCTTTTTCGGGAATCCAAGACCCAACTTCTATTTGGACAGTGAAGCTATATTTGGATAATTTTTGGTGTTTCATTGGAATTTTAAACCTATTTTAACCAGGATTCGAGCACAGACACTTCTACAACTTGGATATCTGTAAAAAAGACTCCTAAGACATTAAAAAGACATGTTGAACACTCGTTTGTATGTCTTAGTAGAAGAATCAAACACAAGGAGAAAAAGATAGGGTTTCGGAGCGGTTCCATTATTGTAACAATTTCTTTTCTACTTTCCTATATGTATAACATGGGTGTTACTACATCCATGGGTATCTAAAAAACTAATTGATTGAGGATGAATTCTAGGTTCTAGACATGATTAAAGTTAGTATATGAATCTAGTTCTTCACATGATTATCGTTTGGTTTTATTATATGGAATATTGATGATTGATTGTTTAGGTGCCCAGTTAAATTGATTTTTTGATTCAATATGATACTATTATCGAGTTAGGAGATGAGTAACAGACTAATAATTCATACACAAGCGGAGAGCGTGAGACCTTGTAGATGGATTTTTTGGAGCAATCGTGTGTAAACAAAACACTAGAAAGTGGACCTTGAGCTAAGAATCTAATTACTGTGACTAATTTATAAATATACAAATTATAAAGCGTTCGACTAAATTACATCTAGAGTGACCTTCTGATAAGTGCATAATTTACATATTTTAAGTATCACAATTTTTTTATACTTATTTGCTAGATTTTGTGTAGATTACTGTGTATTATTATTACCTTTGTAGTTTATGTCTTTTGTCAGGTTACATCTCTGAAAGAAGTAGAAATTGAGCTTTAGAAGGAAAGAATTGCCAAATCCCATTAGAACTCATTCAAATCCAGGACTTTTAGTTATCATCTTGTAGAGAATTGAATTACGAAACCGACGGCGAAAGAACGTGGCCATTCCGAGGTCATAGGAAGAAGTTATAAGCAAAATGAGAACTAAGGGTAGAATGGTCATTTTAAGGGCAACTGTTATTGGCACTCCACAATACGTTAAGGGGAAGCTCAAGTTCAAATATTACTAAAGACACCCGAGTTTTCGTTAAGGGCTGTTAACTGTTAAAGGCATTAGCACTTTTGCTTTGGGCAGCCACAATTTGAACCCGCAACTCAAACTAGGGCCACCATCGTCTTCACCAATCTCATATCATGAGTTAGGGTTCTTCACGTCTGGGTTAGTTGATGTTAGTTGCTGGCAGTTTGGGGAGCAGTTGATGGTTGTTGCTCAAGACAAAGAGGGTGAGGCTGGTGAGTTATGACTGTGATGTTGATCTCTCGATGATACAATGATGATTAAGACAGTAATGGAGCTGAGGTGTCGAAGTTTTTCATGGAAGAGAAGATGATGACTGGAAGTTGTTTCGATGGAATGATTTGAAGAAGATGAGAGGAACTCAAGTCTGCAGTGATGGTGGTTTTGATACTTGGTGATTGATGGAATGAAGGTGATAATGATCTTTGATCGTGACGCTGTGATTAATCAATGATCAATGGTGGAAGTGAATAATCGATGGGAGATGTTGATGGTGATCGGCCATTAATGGCAGTGATATTGATGGAGTTTGAGCTGTGATTATGGTAGTCGAATTTGTGGTTGATGGACAGAGTTTTCCGAGAACAAAAAGGGGTTTCAGCCGAGAATAATGGAGTTCCTGCCATCAATGGTTTTATGGGTTTAAGTCGATGTAAAGCTCGATGAATGATGGTTGTGAGCTCGAGGAAGGTCTGCAGGCGTGGACTGAAAGGAGTTGTTTGTTTGGCAAAAACAGAGATGGATTCAGATGGTTGCTGTTGGTGATCGAATGGGTTCGAGATGTGGAAGAGTTTGAGAAGATCATGGAATTCGGAGTTTGATATGACTTAGGATTCTCAAACTTGACCGAGAAACCAGACAAGGGTGTGTTGTTAATGATAAATATGGGAAGATTTCCGAGCTAGTGCAAAGATTTGGTGCGTGAAGGAAGATTTGATGTACAAATATTGTATCAAGTTGGATGTAGTACCATCTCCTAAGAAGACACCTGGCGAATCATAGGGCCCATATAAAACTTTAGCCAATGAGAAGATGTGCACACTCAACTAAATAACTCCGCATCACACCTCTTAACACTTGGTTTTCCAATCTTAAAACTGTTCTGCACCGACTTGATGTCCCTTATCATAAAATTCTCGTGCTTATCTTGTTTGGAAAACGCTTATAAATAGCATGAGTTTCCTCAGCCAAAACGTACAGAAAAGAGGCAGAAAAAGACAGACGCAGAGAGTAAGAATTGGAGGCATAGAACGGAGGAGGCTGTGGCTTAGCAAGGAGAAGCCAAAATTATGCTGGAGAGTCGGATATCTTTCCCACTAATTCGGTTTGATTTATCCTTCTTTAATATTTATTTATTTTTATAGCTTTTAGTAATATTATGAATAGTTAAACTTCTTTATATTGGTTAGGGATGTAACCTAAAATCACAAGCATGTTATTTTGATTAATGCATTGATTTATTCATTCACTCTCGTATTTATTGTTCATGTTTTACTATGCATAATAATTACATGATTGTGTTCATGTAATACGATTAGTTATTTCTCATATTTAAGTCATGAATTAAAATATATTAATAACTTTTCTATAGCTAATTAGGAGTCTAGGTATTTTTATTAAAAAAAAAATTAATTAGTAGTAATTTATGACTACTAGCGATACGAATCGTGAAGGAAATCACAAGTAAAACTTGACCTAGGTTGAATATACCACGATTGTATTTATATTATCTATGAATAACCCGTCTCATAGAATTTAAAGTTTTTCTCAAATTGAATCTCTTAGCGATAAAGCATTAGGTTATTTGTTAATTTATATATTAGCGATTGTAATATTTGTTGATTTTTGGAGATGTAGCGAAGTGTTTTGACACCGATTGGGGATACTTTGGGTTTATCGGTAACATGAGAGAGTGATGATAATATTGATGCTTAATTGAGTAACATGTGTAGTGATGGACGACAAATTCCTTAACCAACTTTTTCTTCTGATATTTTTTCTTAAACATTTTCATTTTAGTTTTCTTTAACTTCAATTATTTTCAAACAACAAAATCCCCCCAATTTCCATAAGTTTTTAAATACAATTAACAACCTATATCTCCATGTGGATCGAATTCTACTTATCACTATACTCTTATTTATAATTGTGAGTGAAAAGAACTTAAAGTAATTTTACTTGGCTAACAACTGACCACCTTCTACTAGGTGGTTTAGACAAATAGAATATGATATTGAGGAGCTTTTGTACTAAGTGCATAATTTAGGGGATATCACTGAGCTAGCTGTTATTCTACGGTTTGTGATCATTTGTGATTAATGACTAATAAATAAGTGTAATAACTTGATGACGGTTTGGTAAAGAATAAGGATTCATCGATCATAATCTCTCCTCATTGTTTACAACTAAATGTTTTTAATTATTTTGTTTATTACCTAAACAACCCCCACCACCCCCACTATCGTGACACTTTCAACAACTAAAACTCCTTGCTCTTAGGAGAACAAACTTGACTTCTATTATGTTACTTGTTAATTGAGAGGAAATAAGATCACTAATTTGTTGCAACTACAACATGCTTTGAACATTATCATCGTTGTCGGGGAGCAATCGATTTTAATTTTTATTTATTTTTGTATTGTTTTTGTTTTCAGGTCATATTTATTTAATTTTTTCCAGTTTTTTTTTAACTTTATTTTCTAGATTTTTTATTTCAGGTGTTTAATCTCTGGCACCAAAACGTTGGGATTACCCAAGGTGTGGAATTACTACTCGTTTAGGGGCCATACTTCAAGAACCATCCAAGGATGAGATGATTGGTACAGATAACTTGAACGATGGTGATGATTGATAGAGCTCTTGTTAGTGGTATGTGGCTAATTTAGTATACCCAGTCTAAGTTTTTCATGTTGAGACAACTGGCTCTGACCACTCACCAATTATCTTGGTGACTAATCATATCTCTCATTAAGGTAATAAGCCATATAGATATATTAAATATTGACTAAGTGATCCATCTTCTTATGAGGTTATAAACACTCTTTCTCTAAGAATATAAGAGGATCACATGCCTTTCAACTAGTTAATCGAGAGAGGCTAAATACGCTCTTAAGGACGAGAAAATTCATTACTTTGGTAATATTGACCATAAAGTGAGAAGTATAGAAAGCCAATTGCAAATTCTGAATTGTCAACCATATTATTCATAATTTGGATGGCGTAAGGCAAGTGCAATCCCAATTATATTATTGGAATAAAGTTCAGGAGGATTTTTATGCCCAAAAATCATGAGTTGATTATATTAAGAGCTATGATAAAAATACCAGTTTCTATCATACTTCTGTAAATAGAATAAGGCATTTAAATCATATTAGCTCTCCCAAAATGAATGATGGTTGGTGGTCTGAGGATAAACAATAACTTGAGGACCTACTAACCACTTATTTTAAATCAATCAGTACTACCACCAATCCTCTTCCAAACAACAATGTCCTTAATTACATCGGGACATATATCAATAGTGAGGACAATGATAATCTTTTGAGCCCCATTACACTCCAAGAAATAAGAGATACTATAAAAGCAAATGGCTTCTTGGACTACTCCAGGCCCTAATGGTTTCCCTCTAGGTTTCTACAAGCAGTACCTAGAGCTATTAGAAATAGATGTTTGGAACATTGTTAAAGCATTTTTTAATTTCAAACATCTTCTTAAGAAAATGAACCACACTTTCCTATCTCTTGTTCCTAAGGTCAATAATCCTGCAACCCCAGCAGATTTCAGACCAATCTCTTTATGTAATACTAGTTATAAAATAATTTTTAAAATTCTTGTCAATAGAATGAAACCATTCTTAGGCAAAATTATTAGCCTTTTCAATCTGCATATGTTCCAAATAGGCACATAAAATTATTGCCCATGAGCTAGTTCATTTTATGAAAAGGAAAAAGGATAAAGTTGGTATTATGGGTCTTGAACTTGACATGTCTAAAGCTTTTAACAGAGTTGAATGGACTTTCTTGATTGATATTCTTAAAATATTTAGTTTTTCTGATCATTTTTGTGACCTTATTTACCAATATGTATTAGTACCACAAGTATTTCAGTTTTGCTCAATGGTTCACCTTGCTCTTCCTACAAGCCCACTAGAGGCCTAAGACAAGGTGATCCTCTTTCTCCATATTTATTTATCATATGTATGGAATCTTTTTCTAGATACCTCATGCATGCTGAAAATAACCATCTTATTCATGGCATGAAAGTGACTAAAAATGCACCTAGTATAAATCATTTGATCTTTGCTGATGATTTTCTCATTTTTACTAGGGACATCCTTACAGAAGTTAATAGTTTTATGTCTTTTATAAAATACTTTAGTATTCTTTCATGGCAAATGATAAATTTTCAAAAATATTCACCCCAACCACCGTGTTTCCCTTATTAGGTCCTTAAATATTAGGAAAGTGGAACTAAATGAGAAATACTTAGGTATTCCATTTTTCCATAGTAGATCTAGAACAAAGTCTTGTGCCCATTTAGTTGAGCAATTTGATAATAAGGTTTCCAAGTGGAAAGGTAAGCAATTAACCCAAGCTGGTAGGTCAATCATGGTTAAACATGTTCTTACTCTTCCCGAATGTATCTCATGAATTCTTTTCTTTTACATAATGATTAAATCCACAAGATGGAGCAGGCCCAGAAAGACTTTTGGTGGAGTAAAGACTATTATAAGGGCATTTACTTCAAAAAATGGGATAAAATTTGCACTCACAAATTAGAGGATGGACTTGGTTTCCATAAATTAATATTTTTTAACCTTGCTTTGCTTAGTAAAACTGCTTGGAATCTTCCGTATGCTCCAAATAATTTGTGGGTTACAATTTCTAAAGTGTAAATACTTTAGTAACTGTCACCCTTTACATTACAATAAGTCTAAATATTCTTCATGGGTTTGGTATAGTATTTGTGTCGGCTTAGACATCTCAAGCAATACTCAATTTGTGAAGTCAAGAATGGACAGCTTATTAGTTGTTTTTAAGATAACTGGATCCAGTCTTATTGAGTCATTTTTTACTAGTGATAATAGTAAAAAAAAAAATTGAATATGAGAAATTCCTCTTACTTGAAATGATAGAATTATTTGGCCCTATACAAAAATTGGCTATTTTTTCTGTTAAATCTATATATATATGACATTATTTAGGAACATCTCTAGTAATTCTGTTAACAACAATCTTGTGCCAATTTATAATGCCATATGGAGTACTCATGTTTGACATAAGATTCAAATTTTTCTTTGGAAGTATTTTGAGAATATAATATCATCAAAGTTTTTGCTAGTTAGGCTCATTTCTAATCAGAAAAACTCTGCAACATGTGTACTGATAATCTAGATAAAACTATTGAACATATATCATCTTACATTGCAGTTTTTCAGGATATGTTTAATTTATGGTTCCACATGCATGGTTCTTTAGTTCTTCAAGACTCCGGGAGCAATATATCAATATCTGATTGGATTAGTAAATGGCTAACTAATGACAGCTGTTCAGAGCAAATGAGTATTATTTTTACAACTGCATGGTGCATTTGGAAAGAGAGATATTCCAATATTTCTCAGGATAAGCAAGTAAACTATATGAATATGGACAGACATACCAGTAAACTACACTCAGATTTTGCAACTGTCTTATCTTCTGATAAATTACATTCTCACCAGACTGTAATCACAGAAACAGAACCACCGAAAATTCTGCTGAATGATTGTACTATTGTCTATTGTGATGTATTTTTTTGACTCAATTATGGCATTGGTATTGTCATGACGGATATAACTGGGTGTTATAGATGTTGCAGAGTAATATGTGGACAAGTAAGAGAAGCAGCGCAAGCGAAAAGCCTTACGCTCTTTAAAGCTGCAAAATAGATCAAAAGTCAAGGCCTTTCATCAATCTGTTTAAGGGGGATGCAAAAATATAGTTTCGTATTTAAATAAAACTTCCGACCAGATTAGCTGGTTCAATGGAACAATATTAGATGATTGTTATTCGAGTCATTGTCTTTCTTTAAAGTTGCTTATATTTGTAAGGATTTAACTGGTATAGCTGATAAAGCAACCAAGTTTAGTAGAAAGTATAATATCCCAGGTTAATGGGATAATTTTGTTCCCCATTTCATCCTGAAAACTCTGTTTTCTTTGATGCTTAATTGAATCTCTTTTCTAGCGCGCACAAAAAAAAATACTACCCCATTTTAACAAAATTTCATAAATATCCTTAATTCGACAGGCGTAGATGTTGTACAATTTAAAATCCGTTATATCCCACAAATTATACTCTTATCCAGTCTATTAATGTATAGGTCGGACAAACATCTACAAAATAACGGATAAGCCAGATCAGATCCGTATATTAGATCCCAAATGCTCACCCCTAGTCTTAATGGATCTTTATTGATTGCTTGCCTCTGCCAGCTGATGCTTTGATTTTGCTAAGCCCTAAAAACTGAGCCCGTATTACTCCCCCCAAGACTAGAGTCGACCCAGCCTGACAATTTATTTGAGTAAACAATAACCCCACCTATCGTTGGGTTCCTATTGAAATATTTCTCCACAGTCTTACTCTCTCCTAAGCTAAATCCTATATATTCCTAGTGACAAAAGGTAACTTCCTTTTTTTTTCCCACTTTTTGTTGAGCATTCAAAAATCATATCTCATGTATAAATGTATGTTTAAAAATTAAAATTGCATACAATTGTAGTAGAATTGAAATATTCTTCTTCCAGAAAAGGATTCAATGGTCCTGATTTTAGCGGCAATTATAGAGACCATAAAGGATTACTCGACATTATGCTGTTTCTTGAAAAAACAACTACATTTTTCACTTTAGATACTGTGTGTAAATAAAAACAAGCATTTGGAATCATTTTAAAAGGCAAAGAAAACAACCAGATAAATTCATTGTAAGGGGTAGAAAGAAGAAACTTTGTAAGGTGTAGCATGGCTTTTGGACACCAAAAAAGCAAACATGCATGCTTCCATACTCAAACTCAAAGCACATAAATGAAAAAAAGGCCTAAAAATAAAGTGAACATAAATCTTGTTAAAGAGAAGAAAAAGAAAAGAAGATGAGGGAATATAATGGATTGGGTTCCTTTAATCATTTATGAAAATGAAACCACAAGTATCAATCTACAGGCTACAGCTTTTTCTGAAACACTTCAAAACTTTTTACCAAATCTTTCACTAATTAGACTTCATAAAGACATTGGACAAAGAAAAAAAGAAGAGTTTAATTAGAGAAGAAGATTATGTATATTTGGCATTACTGTTGTTCCAAATAGAACTAGATACAGACAAGATAATTGTTTGAAACTTGAGACAAGAAAAATTATGGTAAAAGGTTTAACTCCCATATATTAAACTTTACTTTAGGTAATGGTTCTGGGCAATTCAAAAGCTTAAAACATACTACTATTTTGTGGATTTCATCAATTAATCATAATTAAAAATATGACTTAAGTCTTCATATGATGATTTCTGATAGGCAGAAAGAACAGTACTCATTTCATAATGGTGTGTGACTAGTAACCCGTCCCCATACCACCACGGCACCACCACAACCAAGCCCTTTCTCGCGTGCTTTTATTTCCATAGATTACATGTTATCATTGTTCAAGATGTCCTACTCTTCAAAGTAATGTATTCAAAAAGGAATTTGACATACCACTTCAAAAACCTACATAAAATACGCATAATAGAAATTACGTGACCACATATGAGCACCATGTGTGGTCGGTCCTTCACTGCACTGGAACCTCAGCTACTTGTGTGCGAATACTCTACTATTCCAATAAAAACATGCCAGTGTTAGTAGCAGATTTGGTTTAACGTTTCGATTCGGCTAAGGGGTGTTTCCCTGAAACCTCGGGTGATGAATATTGAACAGACAGACATTACTCAATACTGTTATATTGCTCTACAGCAGTAAACCCCCCACTCTTACTCTGCCATATGAGCATGTCAATATAAGTCACTGATCCACATCATGGATGTCTTGGGTCCATAAAATACTACACTTTGACTCTCTCTGTTAACAACACAACAAAAAAATTCATAATTTTGAGGTATACTTTAGTAAGTTAATGCAGAATGAAGTTAAGAAGGAACTCATTCATATGTACTTAAAATGAAGTTAAATCTTATTGAGGGAGACATAATGAGTTCCCATATATCAGTGGGTGTCCAACTATCAGATTCGAGGCGGGTAAGCATGTCCCTAATCCATTTGAAAACATTTATACTTGCTCAAGGACGATTCCCCAAGTAAATATTTCGTACTAGACAAAAATTTTACAGCCATCGAATTCAAGCGTCGCTAATTTTTATTTAAGTAATTATTAAACTGAGGTTAGTAGTTTGATTAGGGGTTAAGTAATGTCTGCGGGGGGTGAGTTAACCTTGGTTAGAGTAATAGAGAACAAAGAGAGTCAAACACATGAAAATGCAGCAGGGAAGAAGGAATATCATCAGTATTTGTTAATTTTAAGAGGTTTGTTTGGTTTCCCAAAATTGAACTTTAGAAACCAAGAGATTGAGTTTTTCTATGTTCTCATTTTATAACACAGACAATAATCAAGTATAATTCTCATAAACCATGTTAAACATAGGTAAAGAAAACCTACTTTAGGATTCATTAGTACGATTACAATATCTTAAACCCTTTTAAACTGCGTAACTTGTGTCCCGCTGCAATCCGAGGTTGAAATGCAAGAGATAGCACTACAGTCTTGGGATGAATATCATTCTGCCAATGTATTATGCAAGGTAGTTTTTACTTTTAGCTGAGAAAAATATGTTTCAAAGCATAAATAAAACGTACCGTTTAGAGCAAGGCTATGGATAGGTCTTTTTCCTTCAAAGTGAAAGAGTTTTATCTAAAAAAAACTAATTAGATTCTATTATGGATAGAAAGAAGAGGGTCTTTCACCCAAACTCTACCAACCACTCCTTCAATCGAAAGAGTGTTGGGCAGTCTTTACTAGATGAACGAAGTTCAGCTGTCTGAGTAAGAAAACCACTACACGGATAAATTTTAGCCGTCTAGATATTTATTTATTTTAATATAAAACTCTTAAAACAGTGGTCCTACTTAGGTTTTTAATAATCAAAAAAACTAAAAAATCTTCTAAAACGGGAGAGTTTTATACGTTAGGATTGTTTTTTATATTAGACGGAAAAAATTTATCCATCTAATCTCTCTACTTCACTCTATCCCATATTATGAAACTCACTCTTTCACTTAATCATTTATTTATTTTAAAATGAAAAGAACGTTAAAACATTATATCCATAACCCTTATTCTTATCAGCTTGCCACTCAAATGAATTGTACAAACGGTACTACGAACGCCAACTCTAACCAAAAATGTGGGATTTTGTTGACTTACCGTTAGAAGTAAGTTTGCAAAACTTCAGAATTAGTCCAAAAGGTGATGGGGTATTATTTTTTGGGTTCTCTCGAGATCATCCCTTAAGCTTCCACGTGACAAAAAGTAAGCACGCTCGTTTGTGCAATCATACGGTCTACCTTACAAATTATTATCCTTTTCTCTATTCTTTTTACCAAGTCATCTGACTCACTGTATTATGTACTAATCCATCCATAAAATAAAATCTTACTCAAATTTGTTTATAACACCTAATTAGAGGCACTAAAAGTGTTGGTTATGACCTATCCATGACATCATTAGTCAAAAACTCTGTTATGGAATGGGTTATCATCTGTGGGTTAGTGACTTAGTTCCACTTCCACCGGGGGTAGATCGCTATCTAACACAAAGCCAAAGAAACGATTGACACCGATCCATGCAAAAGAAAAACACTCAGTGAATGACGAAATGACTTGTTTCATTGTAGAGAAACAAATGTGGGCATCACTAGCAATGAGGAAAAAGATGGATTCTTACGGGCAAAATTTCAAACTTAAAACCAACTGAAAACTCGTTAAGATATTGAACGGTAGATGCAACTTACATGAGACAAAAAAAAATTGTTGTCATAGTGTCGGCAAGAAATTCTACATTGCCAAATGCGGTTGAGAAGATGGGTAGAGCTTGGACTAAGAACAAAAATCTAAATCACAAAAGAGTGTTGGACAAGTGCATATGCTAATAATAACTTAGCATTTCGGCCATCTAATTGTTGCCACATCCACGGACCCTACAAAAAATTGCCATGCAAGAGGCACTATTGTGTCATTAAAAAAACACGAACAAAAATGTCATCCAAGTTGCATTTTTTACCATCAAAATAAACAAAAATTATCATTCAAGAACCATTTTCAAGAACATTTCTTCTAAATAAACCTACGTATAAACTCTTTTTAAACATTCGGCAATGAAATTGAAAGACAAATTCAAGTCCAACCGAATGTTATGGATAGACTAAGTGGAAGAGCCCACAAAAAAAAAAAAAACTTGAAAATAATCAGTTTCGGCAAAGCTTCATTCTCATTCCGAGAAAGTTCTATTTGGATTTTTTCCGTCGGGTGAAGCGGCATTTGAATAAACCCTACACAAGAAAACAGAGGGTGCTGAAGCCTAACTTAGCTCACATAGAAGGCACTTGCTGGTTAGACCAATTCAAATGTAAGTAGTTAATTGTCACTGTACTGGTCTTTCAGTAATTAAATGATAATGAGATGACCGAGTTAGGTAAAGTAATAAAGAAGTACCGAGCGTAATTAACTAGGGAACGGTGTAACTAAAAATTAACTAGGGAAGAGTACTAAAAATTAGGGGGTAGAACTTACTCATTCGTGTGGGAAAGTGTGAAAAATATTATGTCCTCTGTAACAAATTAGTTTTTATTAAATGCATTTACAAAACAGATTAAATTATTATAAAGGACAAAAACACAGTAGTTTTTTATATCACCACTAATAAAATCTGAATGAATAAGAGAGTTCAGCGAAAGCAGTTCTCATACTCTTTTTTTTTTCTTACTACTACTACTTTATATAGCTTTCAAACATACCTTTTACAGCATCCAAGACTCTCATTGTCTTGTATAAATATCCTTATACTCAGTCTTGTTTCTTCTTTAAAACCTCGGAATCTCTCATTCAAACCAAACACCATTGGTTCCTTTTAACCATAACCCCATTTAAGAGTAAGAACATTAGAGCATAGAGTGAGTAATGGAGGGGGGATCAGATAAGGTGGTAGAGACAGTTATAGCTGGAAGCTATGTTGAAATGGAAACAGATGGAAAACCAACTACTTACAAAACTAGACTCTCTAAGTTTTTATGGGATGGTGGTTCTGTTTATGATGCTTGGTTTAGCTGTGCTTCAAATCAGGTACTTAGTTCTCTCTTTGGGCTGCTTATGTTTCATCTTCCATGGTCACATTTTGCTTAGTTTTGTTGTCTCATGACATTTTTTTTGTTTTGTTTGTTTTGTGCAGGTAGCTCAAGTGCTACTAACATTACCATATTCATTTTCTCAACTTGGGATGTTATCAGGAATTTGTTTCCAGTTATTCTATGGATTGTTAGGGAGTTGGACAGCTTATCTCATTAGTGTTCTATATGTTGAATATAGAACTAGAAAAGAAAGAGAGAAAGTTGATTTCAGAAACCATGTTATCCAGGTTTGTGCTTTGATTTCAGGTTCTACATTTCAACTTTTTCTTTCTTTGTTTTTGGTCCCTTTAATTTTCTAACTTTTTTTTTTGTTTTGTTTTTTGGATCAACAAAAGTGGTTTGAAGTTTTGGATGGATTGCTTGGGAAACACTGGAGGAACGTGGGTTTAGCATTTAACTGCACATTTCTTCTGTTTGGATCTGTTATTCAACTCATAGCCTGTGCAAGGTACTGTCTATTAGTAGATTGCTTTCCTAGTTTTCATTTTCTTTTGTTTTATAAAAATTAAACACTGTAGAATCAATTTCATAAGATAATGTTTGGTTTTTGTTTTCTGTTTGGTTATGCAGCAACATATATTACATAAATGACAACTTAGACAAGAGGACTTGGACATATATATTTGGAGCTTGTTGTGCTACTACAGTCTTTGTTCCTTCTTTTAAAAATTACAGAATTTGGTCTTTTCTTGGACTTATTATGACTACTTATACTTCTTGGTACCTTACCATTGCTTCTCTCCTTCATGGCCAGGTATTTATTTATCCCCTTATCCATCACCCTTTCCTTCATTATAGTCTCAGAAAAAAAGGTCTCTTATTTAAGTTCAAAATGATTTTTTGCACATATAGGTTGAAGGAGTGAAGCATTCAGGTCCGACCAAAATGGTTCTATATTTCACAGGAGCAACAAACATTCTCTACACATTTGGTGGTCATGCTGTTACTGTGTAAGCCAACAACAAAACCCAACTACTCCCATCCCTAGATCTTTAATAGTATTTTGTTTGAACTTGGCATGTCATATAAATAATTCCAAAAATGGTGACGGATCTTGTACGCAACGGTTTTTATTTTGCACACATCTCCAACATAAGAGTTGGGGTAATTTTACCCAACACCAACACTTACTTACATTTGCTTTCCCATGAATTCGTTGGTTAGTCCAACGTAGAATAAAACTATATCAGAGATTCTCTAAAATGAAAAACGGCATAAAGAGTGGCACTATGTCAGAAATTTGTCTTGGTTTTTCACTATGCAACACCAAGAATACAGTACATTATATGTAGTTTTGTCAGATAAAGACTGAGAAAAGTAAGAACTCTAATACATCACACCATCTATCAGTTGACAGATACATAACATAAGCGCATATTTTGAGATTTGTGCAAACGATTTGAACTACCGTAGGATGGTATGTCAATCTAATCTATGGGTGTGTAGTATTAAAAACTAGCCTTTTGACTCTCTGGTCTGGTGTATACAGAGAAATTATGCACGCAATGTGGAAACCACAGAAATTCAAAGCAATATATCTCATGGCAACATTATATGTACTGACACTGACATTACCATCTGCCATATCTGTTTACTGGGCCTTTGGAGACTTACTTCTAAATCACTCCAATGCTTTTGCTCTTCTCCCAAAATCACCACTCAGAGATATGGCTGTTGTTTTAATGCTAATCCATCAGGTAAACAAACATACATTCTATAGTTTAATCTTTAGTTTATTTTGATTTGAAATTTTTAATCTGATTGATTTTGTTTTGATTGTGCAGTTTATAACATTTGGGTTTGCATGTACACCATTGTATTTTGTATGGGAGAAAGCTATAGGAATGCATGAGTGTAAAAGTTTATGCAAACGCGCTGCAGCAAGATTGCCAGTTGTAATCCCCATTTGGTTCCTTGCTATTATCTTTCCATTCTTTGGTCCTATCAATTCAACTGTTGGATCTTTACTTGTTAGCTTCACTGTCTACATCATTCCTTCTCTTGCTCACATCCTCGTCTTTAGATCTGCCACTGCTAGAGAGGTAAATATGCATTAGTATATACAGCATATATCTTGGTCTCTTGAAGAAGGTCTAGTTTTGATTTTAAGGTTTCAATGTTTGGTGTTTATGTGCAGAATGCAGTGGAGCCACCACCAAGGTTTTTGGGAAGATGGGCTGGAGTATACTCAATTAATGTATTTGTAGTGGTGTGGGTATTTATAGTTGGGTTTGGATTTGGTGGTTGGGCAAGTGTGATCAACTTTGTACATCAAATTGATACATTTGGACTCTTCACAAAATGTTATCAATGTCCACCACCTGGAGGACCACTCCCACCATCACCACCACCAATGGGACACCACTTCCTCAACTCATCTTTCGCAGCTCCACCATCTCACCACCACGGCGTTCATCTCCACAGGCAATGAACATCTATCCATACCAATGTCACTCACTATTAGCAACTGTCTTTAGGTTCATACCCGGAAAAACGAAAAAGAGAGAGAACTTTCTACATGGTAATCAACCTTGGGAGAATTGAGTTTTGTTTAGGTTGCAAGATCATTCCCAATTGAACCACATCTCTGCCGTACATCTAGCTTAGTCTCAATAGGAATTTACAACTATTTATGTAATCTAAGTGTCTGAAGAACATTTGTTTACTCTTTTTTAATATATGTAATCCTAATGTGCTATTAAACTTTATGCAAGCAAGATTCTTATTCCTTTTCTTGCCTAATTTCCATTGTTAACAATATGAAAATCGAACAAGGAAAACCATCGTATTGAAAGTAAGAAAAAACAGGAGGGTTTTAATCACTTTAACCAAGTCGCATTTCTTTTAACCACTTCACCATTTTACTACTTTTTTTGCCTTCTTGGGATGATGGCGAGAAAACGGTATTGCACTTGCATCATGTAGGATAAAGCACCAATTATGGTGCTCACTGCTTGCTTACACTCTTGGAAGTGTCGCCCAGTGTGCTGTAATCGCCCTAGCTCATTGGGAAATATCCATATCTTTTCTTACATAAAAAGAAGATAGAAAGTGGGGGGAGTACATATTCCTATCTGCTGGATGGGACTGGAAAAGGAGTGATGCATGTAGCATGTCTACCAAAACAACAAAGCAAGGGACCAAAAGAAAAGAAGAAGAAAAAAAGAAAGTGATTTTTATAAAGAAGGTTGATGCAAATCACTTCTGATTATATTCCGAATAACTATTTCTCATCAATGAAATTTCACTTAGTAATGTTAGCTATCCCCCTTTAATTTTTGTTTATTTTGGCTGTTATAACCATCAACGGTTAGCCATTTTTCAAGTCATAAGAGCGACTAGAAGGGACAAGAGTATCGCAAAGAACCAAACCAAACCACTATAATATACACCATTAACAGATTGATGAGAGTACCAATCTTCAATCAGATTCTACATGGCCGTCAAATGCTGAGGGATTCGGTTTCAAATGTGTTGCGTTCCCAACCTGTAGATAGTCGTAAGTAACGACATAGGGGTGTCAACACAACCTTCATTTGTTCATTTTTTACAACCTAATCGGCCTTCACATAACTGATCTAAACTTAAAACTTATACACTATTACATATGGCAATTGTGTAATACGAGATGGAAGTTTTCTTTTTCGTTCTGATGAAAGATGGTTTTCTTGTGTAAAACATTATTAGGGCCTATGACAGAAAAAGAAGGCAAAAGAAAACTTTTTTGTTTTTTTGTATAGTTTTTTTTCTCTTTGTTCTTCTTCGCAGAGATTCCCGACGAATATCAGAAATATGAGTGCTATTAGCAAAAGTGTAAACAAGGTGTGAACCTATAGTGCTTTCTTTTCCCTTTCGATAATACAAAGCTCTGTTCGTTTCCAAAGTTCTTAAACCCATCTCAGCTTTTGTTTTTTGTTTGCCAGATCAAAGTTTTGTTGCTTTTCACCAAATTGAGATGCAAACAAAAGTGGCAAAAGATTAACAAAAAACCAGATCCCTGCAGAAAATACTTGTACAGCACTGGGATGCTCGTCATTAAATTTCAACACTGCAAAGCCTGTGAACATTTTCATTCAAAACCAAACCCATTTGTCCTTTACAAAACAACCCAAAATTTTGAACTTGTTACTATGTCACCCTCAAGAAATTAATATACATCACCCGTATAGATTCTATCATGCAAGAGTCGAATAACCAACAAACAACAGGTATCTTCAACTCCATTGAAATCAGACTGGATTTATGAATTAGGAAGACAAGTGCTTGTCAACAAAAAAGAAGGTAATAGTGTTGCTTTGGCAGTAGAAACATCAATTTCAGTTCATGCCTCATGAGTCATGACCACCCATACATGTTCTCTATAAGTACAAGTACAGAATGGGTGTGAGTATGTCACTCATAAAGCAAATAGTGGCAATGTGGAATGTGGATAAGGGTACTTGGTAGGGATTCAGAGAGACAAATGCACAAAGTTTGGAACATTGAAATTCATTTGGTCAAGCTAAGGTCTAAAGACAACACACATAAATACAAAAATTGGGGCCTCCAGCAACCAAGGAACTCAGTATTACTCAGTATTGTTGATAAAAAATATCAAAGAGAGTTGTCACAACTCACAAGTTTCGCATTCAAGACAGAAACAGAACACAGATGAGTAAAGAAATAGTGAGATTCATAATTTGAGATAAAAAATCTGGTCATTTTAAGGGCGACCAAAAACTATTTTAGGGTGATTAATAAAACAAAATAAGGTCATTGTGAAGTAATATCAATAATCTCTTATCCATATATTTTCTATAATGATTAATCTATCCTTGTTTAATTAGTGTTAATTTTGATTAATTAATTAATTAATTTGGTTATAGTTAGTGTTAGAAAATTATTTGAGTTAGTTTTGGAATAGAAATCGAGAATGTTTTAGATTGATTTTTTGAGTTATAGTTTTGTACAATCGGTATGCTCGTGATTTTGGGGAGCACCGTAACTACCGATTATAGGTGCCACCCCAAATTGAGTCTCCCCAAACTTCCAAAATTTCTAACTCTTCATCTTTCACAATCGGTAGGAATTGAAAATTTATATCTACCGATTGTAGCCTGGATTGAATTAAACTTTAAAAATTTTAACTTTGTAATCGGTAGTTTAAACATCAATTTTATCTACCGATTATAATGGTTTTCTTGCCATAATCGGTAGTTAGTGAACATACGATTGTGGATAATCGGTAGCACGAGAAATAAATAACTACCGATTGTACGTAATCGGTAGTTTAGAAACATAGTTATCTACCGATTATGCCGATTTTACTTAACATCTAACTTCATAATACTATTTCAACATCCGAAGAAAAACCTGTTCAAATAAACTTACTACATATTGTTCATTAAACTTGTTCAAAAAAACTAAAAACATCCGAAAAAAACGAAACAAAACACATCATATAAATTCTTATGAAATTCTTCCACTCCTTGTTACTCTCGACTTGGTCCTAGTTTCAACCCGCTTCTTCTTCTTCTTCTTCTCGTTCCCTTTAGGATCAGCAACAACTCCATCATCCTGAACTGGACCTATGTACTCTCCAGCTTCATTGTAGTATGGATTTATGCCTAAGAATTCTTTCTCCCTGAAAAAGAGTCGAGGATCAAAATCTGAATCAGCCGCTATCCTTCCATTCATTCCTGCCTCAGATTCTTCATCCGAAGATGAAATATCATCCCAATTGAAGGGATTGTCAGGACCGTTCCACCAACAATTAGGATCCTTCATCATTTTTGAGAAATCCGGATCGTCCAGCATCATTGATATATTTCTACATCAGAAACTCCTTTCGACAAATTAAAAAGACGACGAGAAAGCAATTCAGCCTTTCGAGCAGGAGAAAGCAATTCAGCCTTTCGAGCAAGAGAAAGACTTTCATCGGAATCATCTTCATCCATAACCCTAATGAACATACCCAAACATTGATTATTAACTAACTACACAATAGCTATTATAAAAATAAACAAAAGCACACAAATGGTAGTTAAAAATATGAAATATCAACCGATTACACACAATCGGTAGGGCGTGTTTTTCAGTAAATATCCGATTGTATAATCGGTAGATGAAATCACGCAATACCTACCGATTGTGCATGACGTTCTTCAGAAATGATGAACTAGAGGCACAATCGGTAGATAAAGTTCGTCAGATTTCTATCGATTATGCGTTAGACAAAAGTCTATAAATAAGAATTATCATGATTTCTTCAAAGTAATAACTAAAAAATATAAAAGTTGGATGTAACTTACTTTTCCTTTCCCTTCTTTGATTGGGTAGGAACATTTTTTGGTCGGAGGGGAAGTTCATCGGAATCGGTTGACGAATTGATTTTAATGATTTTGAACTCCTCTATCACCATCTTTTCCTTTCCCTTCTTTGACTGTTTAGATAAAGATTTTGGAGTCATTTTCAATGGAGAATGAGAGTAAAGGGACTAGAAGAATCGGTAGAGGAAAAGAAATAGAAAAGGAGGCTGTTTTAGTTGAGAATAGGTAGAGGTAGAGGTAGAGAAGGAAATATGAAGAAAAAGAGGCGTGAATAGGTAGAGAAGAAGAAGAATTAGGTTTTGGATTCTGTTTATAAACCTGCCATTTTACACTATTATTATATTAATTATTATTTTACACTGTCTTGGAAAATTCCTTTCCGCTTTAGCGGCATGGACAAACCTTAAACGGGTTGAATCTGTCCATCACCTTAATGATATTGAAATGAGCTTCGTAACGGTAATTTGATCGTTTCCATCGTCGTCATTCCTTGAGAGATCTCACTATAACTTCATCATTAGTTTCACCCCTCAAACGATATCGATTGACAGGATAAGTTAAATTCACAAATGGATTTACTTCTCTGCCTATAAAATGAAATCGACAAAAAAGATCAGCTTTATTACGGTTATTGGGGTTTCCGGTGTCAACACAAAAATGTTCGTGAACACTATCCAAATAACTCATACGCATTACACCATTTTTCCTACGTTCTTCTCCCCGCTTCGGATAGAATTGCACGTAGCGCCTACATAACGATAAATCTTCCTTTACCGTGAACGGTTGAGCCATTAATCTATACGATTATTTCTTTGATATTGGAGAGTTAAAATGTATTGGAGGTGCTTAAATGAGAAGAGGTCACCCTCCTTATATAGATTAGAGTCTCAACGTCTCTTTTTTTTTTCAAAATAAAGAGCCGTTGAGGCCTGGTGTAACAAGAGTGTACAGAAAATATGTAACTAAGTTCTTACGAATATTAACAATCGGAAGTATTGGGATCACAATTATCTACAGATTTTCACAATCGGTAATTTAACAAATATATTTACTACAGACTATAATGTGTAGCCCCAAATTGGAAATCGAAAAAATTATCAATCATCCAACATTTTGAACATTCATAATCGGTAGTTAAGAATTTTTTAAACTACTGATTATGCATGTAGCCCCAAATTGGAAATCGGAAAAATAATCAAAATTCCAACATTTTGAAAAAGCATAATCGGTAGTTTAAGAATTTTTTAAACTACCGATTATGCATGTAGCCCCAAATTGGAAATTGAAAAAATTATACATAATCGGTAGTTTAAAAAATTCTTAAACTACCGATTATGAAAGTTGCCCAAATTGGAAATCGCAAAAAATTTCAAAATTCCAACATTTTGAAAATTTATAATCGGTAGTTTAAGAATTTCTTAAACTACCGATTATGAAAGTTGCCCCAAATTGGAAATCGCAAAATTTTTCAAAATTCCAACATTTCAAAAAATGCATAATCGGTAGTTTAAGAATTTCTTAAACTACCGATTATGAAAGTTCCCCCAAATTGGAAATCGCAAAAAAATTCAAAATTCCAACATTTTGAAAAAACATAATTGGTAGTTTAAGAAAGTTGCCCCAAATTGGAAATTGAAAAAATTATCAAAATTCCAACATTTTGAAAATGCACAATCGGTAGTTTAAGATTTTCTTAAACTACCGATTATAGTGTAAAAAGTGACCAGGAACAGGCAGTTCCTGGGATTGTATAATCAGTAGATTTTTAAACTATCGAATGTAGAACACTAACACAATCTTAAGATTGTTATCTACCGATTGTTGATGAATATATACAATCGGTAGTTGTTGCGAACCACTTATCTACCGATTATAATGTAAAATTTGAAGAAAATAACTTGTTAAAAATAAATCTCTTGCAAATCAATTGATAACTCACAAAAATAACATAAAATCATTTCAAATGTTAGACAGTTAAACACCAGTAATGTTAAACACCAGAGACATATCCATAAGAAAATAACCAAAATCTAATTTCTAGGAGCTTTGGTTTTGGTACGAGGACGACGAGCACCAGGGGCTAACAATCTTTCAGCATCAGCGGCATTGGCTTCACCCTCAGGGACATTTGCTTTAGCATCAGCACTCGATGAAGCGTGAGATCTTTTGGTCGGCTTTGCTGCTAGCCTCTTAGGCTTATTCGCAGATTTCTCCCCCAACTTGCTAGCATAGGCTTCATTATCAATGTTGTCAATGAGGTCTCTATGCTCTCTCATCGTCTCAACTGATGAAGGCACTCCCGCATTTATGCACCCAACTATCTTCTTTGAGAAAAATGCAAACCTTTTTTTATGTTTTTAGGCAATAACAATCAAACGATTATTATCTAAAATATTGAACCGTAATACTAGAATCAAAAGGAAATAACATTACGTACCAGCCTTTCATAGCCAGAGGGTTTGTTTTTTATGATGCAACAATATTCGTGCACCCTGGTGCTCTTTCCTTTATCTTCACGGATCACATGAAGATGAGAATGCTGCCGGTACCATACCATATAGCGTAGATCTGCTTCATCACCTCGGGTGACAGGTCTCCCCTCGTTGATCATAGATTGCATCATGTTGTTCCAATGTTCAACGGATGGGTTATCAGAGTAAACTACTGTGATCGAGTCATTACCACAAACACAATTCTCCATATCCAACTGGAACCTTCCCATGAAACGACTCCAAGGTTCTTCTTGGACATAACCTAGTTGACGCATCATCCTTGTGGCATTGTACATGACATATCCAGTGGGATGCCACAAGGGTCCATAGTAGAACGACAACTCAGACCTTCGCGCTATATGACCACTAGCTCGGTCTTCCCTGTATGGATCAAAGCATACATCTTTGGACGCCATCGAGTATAATTTCCTCCTCAAAGAAATCAAATAATGCTCCTTAGTCCTTGAATGGTTGCCCTCAAAGATGTATTTCGTGCCTCGGGGTGTTCTTTTCTCCCATGCCGGATTCTCTTTGGCCAACTCGAGGGACGGGAAGTGGTCATAGATCCATGTCTAGTGTACATATCAAACAAAGTATGAGGAAATTGATTCTTAAAAGAGGAAAAAATAAATAACAATCAAACCATCAATGGAGTTACCAAAATACCTATAGTAAGCTCACGTTCCCGGCAATTTGGCTAGTATGTTCCATGGATGCCTTTCCCATCCCTTCCATCAAGAACGCATGACATGCGGTACCCCACGAATAGTCGCGAACTTTGTGGAGGGGATGCAAAAGTTGTAGGAGGTTGGCGTCGACCCGGTTGCCACTTGCATTGGTGAAAATTACACATCCCAAACCACAGAGAAGATATGCAGTGGCTGCAGCATTGACCTGGTCATCGCTAAACTCGGGGTTCATCTTTTCTTTATCCTTGGTGCCTCTAAACATTTTCATCAGTTGAACCATGCAGAATTGCCTGGTTTTGTATGGAGCGCACCGTTTGAACTCTTCATCGGATGTCGCTCGGTCCCAACCAAGGCACCTCTCAGTGTAAACATAAAGTTGTTCCCAGCTTAACTGCTTCACATAATCAAACTTCACCGTCGTACCATGGTCAGTGAGACTTAGATTCTGTACCACATCATCGGGGGTCATCATCATCTCTTCCCACGGCATGTGGAAGGTATCGGTGTCAGGATACATCCTCTCCATGAAGGCCGATATGGACACCCGGTCGTGAGGTAACATTGAATTCTCGGCAGCCATAGATAACCCCGACTGCAGTATAATTTGCTGGAACCATTCACACTCACCTTCTAACGGCCAATCGTTCATCTTTGTTGGTGCAGCCGTAGGTTTGAGTAGACAGACCGCATTAGAATGGTCCTAATATACACGACGAATTAAAAAACAATTAGAATAACAGTTAACATTTCTACGAATAAAAAGAAAATATGTTAAGAATGGTGTTTTATAATTATTACCTCAGTAGAGTAAATTTCTTTCGCCCAAGAGTTTTTGTACCCAAATAATAGATCTCCTCCATCTATTGGGAGACCAGGGATTTGGCCTTCTTGAATACCCTTCGTCTTCAAAGAGTCGGGGACCTTGTGTCCCCCTTTCTTCTTAGCTGGCTTCTTTGTACCACTTCCTTCTTCTTGTCTACCACTTGGTCCTCTTTCATCAAAGTATCTATCTTGTGGAGCACTTGGTCCTCCTTCTTCTAGGTTTGTACTTCTTGGAACACTTGGTTGAGTTCCTTCGGTGATAACAATTCCGCTAGCGCTCTTTTGTCTTCTTGCACTAGCAGTTACCTTCTTCCCCCCTTCACGACGAGGCCCCGATAGAATTGTATCGTGGGAATGCTTAGATCGCCTTTCCCTTCTTTGATACAAAACAAAGAACAATTATTTCCAACAAGACACCGTTTAATCAGTACATAATCGGTAGACAAAGTACATTGAACTCAACCGATTGTTCATAATCGGTAGTCAAAAAAACAACGTACCTACTGATTGTGCATAATCGGTAGCTCGGGCTCTACATTATCTACTGATTGTGCATAAAAATGGAACAGAAAAATCTATGGACACACATACAATCGGTAGTTACATAAAAAAATTAACTACCGATTATGCCTAAATTTGGGTCCAGGAATATAATCAGAAGTTTATGACCAAATTATAACTACCGATTATGGTCGATGTTTGAGGAACCACTAAATTTCATAATCGGAAGTTTAACCCTAGACGAAACTACCGATTATGTGTAAATTTGGGTCCAGGATTATAATCGGTAGTTTATGTCTAAATCTAACTACCGATTGTGGTCGATATTTTTGAGGAATCACTAACTTACACAATCGGAAGTTTAACACTATGCGAAACTACCAATTATGCCTAAATTTTGGTTCAGGAATATAATCGGTAGTTTATGACTAAACATAACTACCGATTGTGCATGATGTTCATGAGCAATGAAGAACACTAAAATAATCGGTATTTAAATACAACCACGAACCTTCTGATTATGAAATCTAACCTAAAACCCTTGATATTCTAGTGACTAATTCATTCGATTGAATCAAATATAAACACAAATAATGGTAAACCCTTACCTTATTGGAGCCATTATAAAGTTCTAAAGAGACTGATTGTCGGAATCGGTCTCCGTTTCTAGGTCATCATCTTTGCGTTCTTCGTGTTGTTCTTCAACAATCCCTCGATTTCTTATTCTTTCGGCAAAATCCGACCACTCTGTATTAGGAGGTTGACGTGTTGTTTGCTTCTTTCTTGCACTTTTTAGATTATAATTACGACGATGATTTAGTTTACGGTTATATATTGAATTGGTTTACGATTAATCGATTTACGATAAATTGGAAATACCACAATCGGTAATTTGAAAACAAAAGAAGAAAATGAGAAATCAAAAATTGATAATCGATAGATAGAGAAAAAATATGAAATAGATTAAAATTTAGATTTTATTAATGAAAAATTTTATAATAATTATTTAATCAGTGAAAGAATATTTAAATATTTTTATATACCACCAGGTTATCCCTTAACCACATTCATAGGATTGGATTAAAAAAGTATTTCCAAATTAACTTTTAATCGCCCTCAAAACGGCTATGATTATAAAGACATTAACAAGGACTTCACAAGGTTAAAAAGTTTGTCTGGTAGTAAGCACCAATTAAATTAATAAGCATAATCATGTTAAATGTATTATTAACTTCAAGGAAAAGCTTTAAACAATGAATGAAAACCCCTAAAAAGAAGGGTCTCTTTATATTGAAAGGAAATGGTCCTAATCCAGTGTATTATTCAGTCACTTCCTGATCAGCTTTAACAGAACCAATTTAAAAGGTCCATCTCACAATGAAAATGAACCCCATTAAAATATCAATCGAAGTATAATGATCCAACATTAAAGAATGAAAAGAACATTTGTTACACCCATTAAAATATCCACAGAAAAAAACCTCAAACAAAAAAATAACACAGATCAAGATATTGAAACAGTGAACAATGGAACTTGCTCACTAGAACCAGATGATAAGCATGAATCTGAATAACTGATTAGAACAATGCAAATAACATGAGAAACCCAGATGATATAGACTAATCAAACCACATATATCTCTATTATATTCAGAGAAAGAGAGTACATCATGTCTTTTAAACACAAATCTTCATCCGCTCAAAACAAGTTTGTACTCGCTCTCCAAAAGAAAAGACTCCATATGATAAGACCCCCAAGCAGTAAAGACTAAAGACAAGTAAGTAAAAGTTGCATATCCGGTAAAGAGTAAGATAGAGAGAAAATAAGAACAACGAAGGTATTGTTGCCCTAAATCAAACTCTATTAACAAAAATTTGTTCCAAAATGTAAACTCCAGCAGTAAGAAAGTAAAAAGAAAAGAAGACTCCAAAAGACAGATTCAAACATTTATACCCTGATATTTCCTTTGTCATGATTCTAGTTTCCACCGCCGTTAGGGCATTCACGAGCAAAGTGGCCGGAACCACCACAGCTGTAGCAACCACGGTCACCACCACCACCTCCACCTCTGCCACCATAACTTCCACCGCCTCCACCACCGCTCTTAGCTTGATAGCACTCCCTAGCAAAGTGACCAGACTCACCACAGTTGTAGCAGCTTCCACCACCACCACCACCATAACCACCACCGCCTCCGTATCCACCTCCAGAACCACATCTGCCTCCATAACCACCACCAGATCGGTTGTCAGAACCATAACCACCACCAGATCGACTGTCTCCATAACCACCACCACCAGATCGACCACCTCTTCCGCCCCCACCGTAGCTATCACCACCACCTCCATCACCTCCCTTAACATTTTCACCACCAGGACCAGTAACGTTCACAGCTTTAGTTCTTCCATCATCACCAGTTTCAATCTCAAACTCAACTTGTTCGTTCTCAGAAAGACTTCTGTAACCATCAGATTTGATCGATGATTGATGAACAAATAGATCTTCGCCACCATCATCCGGAGTTATGAATCCAAAACCCTTCTGTCCATTAAACCACTTAACAGTACCAGCTGATTTTTCTTGTGCCATTGAAATTGAATCAGGGAAAAACAAACCCTAATTCAAGAAGAAAACCCTAAGAAGAAGATGAAAACGAAGAAAGAGTGTGAAGTTCTAGGCTCTCGCTTCTGCTTTTTATTTTTGTTGGTGGGGAATATCAAATATTTATACTAGACCTTTAAAATCGAATCGACAGCCACGTCGTCTGTAAAAAATATCTGACTCTTCAATCGATGACTTCGGATAATACCTGACGCTTCAAGATTGAGATATGAAATGATTCTGGCCGTTGGATTTTTATTTAGGGTTTTTTTTAATGCTGGTGGTGATATATTCTGTTGTGGAGAGAGAAAGAGTGCAGTACGGAGGTTGTTGTAATTACGTCGTTTTGTGTTACATACAGAAGGTGGAGAGTGTGAGAAACCTTTGGGTTTTTTTTTCATTTTTGCCTGGTGAAGTTAATGAGCTCGCAAAGGGTGCCTATATATTCTGGATTATTCCTTTTAATTGTGATCGAATCAAGAAACAATAAAACTGTGCGTGAATATTAATTAAAATTGTACTTTCAAAACAAAATTTAATAAATCAATTTAGCCGTTTATATAAATTTAAATTTAAACTACCAAAGAGATATGGTCGAAGGGTCAAAATGTAAGTAATCAGAGCAACTGTGATGGGATATGTGACGAGACAAGTCACAGAGTGTGACCTAAAGAGTCAAAATTGGTTTAAAAAAAAAAATTTTGTAAAAGATAAACATATACGATGCTAAAAGCAAATCCATGAGATAGTGTATTTTTAAAATAAAGGAGTGGCTAGATGAAGTAGTGTCTTTTGCACTATAGAACAGTGAAGAAAAAAGAGGTTAAACGAATAAAGTTTTTTCATCTAGCTTTTAAAATTATTTTTGTTAATAAAAAAATAGTCAGGCGGATGAAGTTCCCCCGTCTGACTTTCTAACCTATCAGAGTCGTTGGATACTCCTACCAGAATCGTTGAATAAAAATTTTACCCAGACGGGAAAACTTCACCCATATGTGATTCAAACGGTTGAAGATCACCCGTCTAGTGAAGACTGGCAAGCACTCCTTCGATTGAAGGAGTGGTTGATAGACTTTGGATGAAAGATGATCTTTTCACTACCCATAGTAGGGTCTAAGGGTGAAACTCCTTCACTTTGGAGGAGAACATTCTACCCATATCCCTTGCTCTAAGTGGTTGGCAATTTCTTGCATTTCAAAGTAATTACACAAAACAATCTTTTTTTGGCTTGTGCATATGCTGCAGTTTGCAGGTTTTTAATTCTTGTTTTTCTTGCTAAAGTGTCAGTCATTATATTGTGTTTCATGTCGATATGTTAGCCTAGGACTTGCGGGAAGATTTTTCAAAAGATACATACTATGATCAATTGTGCCTTCTGTCTTCCATGGAATAATCAAGGTTTCATTGTTGATGTGGTCCGATAGTTGCTTGCAGTTTGTTGTTATATTTACTTATGGTAACGGATTATTGGCTAGCCAGGTTATGGCGTGAAAGGCCGATTGAGTTTCTGCGTGGAGAGCCGAGGTCTCCCATCACGATTCAGTTGCTAGGTACATAAAGGAATTTTAATCGACCGAGTATAGAAGGAAAGCATAACCCATAAATAAATCTTTCTTATTGAAGGAGACATTTATAAAGATGATCCAGTTTGTGGAGACAGTGGATATTGAAATAAAAGGGGAGTAGCTGCATTAATCGGAATAGACCTCAGATAGTTGTGAAATTGTTCAACCAGACTGGTTGGGGAAGGGTTTATGTTTTTAAAATGAATTGTGCATCGGTGATTCCAAATAAACCACAGTATAGTAGCAATGGTATTGAACGAATGAGCAAGATCTGGAGAATTTAGCCAAGAGGCCACCCATATTTGAAGGGATGTGGAAAGAAGATCAGTGGTGATAGTAGCTAAGGAGACGACAAGCAATATCGCCCTGGAGAAAGGGTCTTCTAAGAATAAATGGTTATTTGTTTCAGCGGTTTGCAAAGAGCATAGAATACATGAAAGTGATATAGAATGTACACATGGGATAATCTAATTGAGTTTGGTAATACCTTGTTGTCTAATTTCCAGATGAATAATCCAAATCTCAGCATGGAATTTATTAACCAAATTTTATGCCAAGAGATGATTGAGGAGTTATTGTAGGATTTACCGGCTAAAAAGTTATAGATATGTACTATTTATCGAGAATAAACTTGAAGACTGGTGTTTCCAGCGGGTTATGTGATGTGATTTTATATAGTGGTAAAAAGAGGTTCGATTCTCGAACTTGCGAAGGTAATGATTTTAGAAAATAATGATTCTAATTAACTCTAGAAAA
>JAJJMC010007665.1:289271-401292 GCA_023531435.1 Papaver californicum
TAACAGAAAGTATTCTAAGCAACAAAGATTTGAAAGAATAGGCAACATGAGCAGAATGTAACACTGGATATGCAACGTATATAGATGTTACAAGATCGTCTTCTTCGGTGATGGTGGATGAAGAACACGCCGGCCGGAGCAGCAGCAGGTCACCGGCGGCGCTGGAACTCCACCGGAATTTCTCTGAATCGATCTCTAGGGTTTTCTTATTGATTTTTCTTGGATTCTCTTCATATATATAGGCTCTACAAACCCTAGGGAGAGTTCTAAACCTAATAGAACTCTTTAAAACACTCTAGAATCTTCCCAAATCCGAATCAAAGAGTGATTCCTTTTTCCGTCCAAATTCACTCCGGGAACCTCTTTTTCCGGCATAAATCACTCCAAATCGATGTGTTTAGTCTTTTATCAATATCTTCTATCTTGTGTATCAATTTGGGAGCAAAATATTCCAAAAATCACGTGAACTTGAGTTCACAGTAGAAACAGACGTGAACCCGTGTTGCAGTTGACTCGGTCAACTCGGGTTGACCGATTTGACTCGGGTTTGACCCGATTTGACCCCATTTGACCGAGTTGACTCGAGGGTACCCCTTATCCACTTCTAGGATGCCAAATAACACTTTTCCTTGGGTGCCTTTATCACTTTTTGAGCCAATTTTTCCACAAATCTTTATTCTTCAAATGTACCTACAAAAACATATAAACACGTAATAGACGCAAAATCGAATACTAACTCACTAGAAATTAAGGTGCAAATTAGACACTAAAATGTGTCTATCATTATGTCCTTTCCTTTAAAATTCGAGGAAACAAAAAGAATTTTTGGTATTATTTTCGGGTGGAATAAGTCAATTAATTTTGGCATATCCCAACCAACTGACAGATAGAACAGTTCATTCACCATTTGGGGAATGGGTTCATCGCAACTTATTGGAGTTGGGAGGGTAGATATATATATAGTATCCAATTGTCAATCCATGTATTTGTAGATGATCCATTTCGTATTTGGCATATGTTGTTATCCTATATAAGATCAAGACTTTTTTTTATGTTCGTCTAAATCCACGAAAGATTAGACGTTTTGGATTTTCTAACTGGGTGAGAGTACGAGGAATATTTGGCTTTTAAAAGTTTTGCCCAAAGCTGACTAGGTTCAAGTAGAAGGTGACTAGCTAATTCGTAAGAAATGCTATGTAATTAAATTGATGTGGATTTTTGATTCCTAAACCAGGACTTGGTGTATGTTCCTTTCCCTTTTGACCGGTCTTTATTCTACCAAAAGTCACGGTAATATGATCTAATTGATCTAAAGTAGTTTTTGGTAATGATATACATTGCATTTGATAGGCGGGGAGGATTATTGAACATATTGTATTAACATCGTGCGATCTTCCTGAGAGATAAATTTTTATTTCCAACCCTGAAGAGTGTTTTAATATTTTTGCAGGAGGGGTTTGAAATTTTCTTTACGAATTTTGTCAAAAGATAATAGGGTACCCAAATAACGGGTTTTTATTTGTCATTAAGGTAACTTTTAGAATGCAACAAATGATTTTATAGTGTTTGTGATATAGACGTGGGATGAAATATTCCCAGATTTTTGGAGGTTCACCATCTGGCTTGTTATTGAACCAAAGGTTGATAGGATTTCCAAAATTTAATGAGCTTGTCCCATGTCCGCCCGTAAAAAAAGAATACAGTCTGCGAATAAGAGGTGAGAGATAATTAGAGCATTTTTTTAATTTTTATTCTTGATATTTGTATTTAAAAATAGCTTTGGAGAGAATTCTAGATAGGGTTTCCATGCAAATAAGGAAAATATAAGGGGAGAGATGGTTTCCCTGACAAATTCCTATAGAGGTGTTGAAAGTCGGACCCGGAGATTCGAGTAGAAGGATCACAAAAGAAATAGTTGTAACATATTTTGCATGATAAGATAAACCCAGGAGAGTCGTCGGAGTATTTGGGTGAATACAAGTTTTGTGAGGCAGGCAAGAGAACGAGGAAGGAAGGGTGTGTTAACCAAGATATAAGACATCATAATGGTTTTTGAAGTTTTGAAACATCTGAGGAAGAGATAAGTAGAGGGGTACGATCGGATCCCACTCGAGATGGATGATATACCTTGGTCTCTGGATGAAGTTGGAGCCATTAGGAGATAAACCGGGGCTCTATCTAATATTTTACATATATTATCTGAACCTATGCGGTTGTCGGTCCATGTACATGGAGCTCCTTCATACCCCGTATATCTTGAAGTCCAAGGTTTTAATAACCTGTTGTATAAATTTATTGGCAGTAGATCATATCTGGTTTCCTTCTTGTTTTTTTTCTTCTGATGGGTCCGTTATGAATGTGATTGCCATTTTTATGATTACCACAACAACCAACGATTCAGATGTGAAGAAAAATAATTATGATGAAATCAAAATATAGCAAATAAAACAAGAGATTGACACCATTATATAACGTGGTTCGACATTGATGCCTACTTCCACGGGTAATGAAGGTTTGGGTGTTTTTATCGATGATTGAGTGTTATAGAAGGATTAAATTCTATCTGCTGAAAGTAAAATTGGGGAAGAAGAAGAGTCCCCTCTTATATCCTAGCAGAAAGAAGCTTTGTACCTGAAAGTCAATTATATCTGATGTGAAGAAAAAGTCCCCCCTCTCTAATACCTTTGTTTTGTTTATAAAGGGGTGATAGAAATGGCATTTACAAAAAATCCCTTTTGCCCTTATCTTCAAAGTATTGATAAGCTATCTGTTTCAACATCAAATTTTGCCACGTGTCGATAGAGGTCTGCCAGTGTCGATAGTGATCTGCCATGTGTCAATGTTGATCTTATCCTTGAATGACCTTAGTCTAACCTTGGTGCGGGACATGCTGGTGCGGGATAAATTTTTGTGGGACAAGTTGGTGAGGACAAGTTAGTGCGGGACGAGTTGGTGAGGGACAAGCTGGTGCAGACAAGTTGTGATTGTGGACTTGAGTTATGGTTTGTGCTGCGGTCCAACCAATAATATATGATGATAGTTTTTTATCCTAGAATTGCTTTTGTGCATGCCGCTGCAGAGTCATATCCTGCTTCGGCTCTTAATCGTTTTCCATGTGTTGAGGTAGATTTATTGTACTCATAATTTCCCCCTTTTCTTAAGGTTTGTTTGAAGAACAATCCTTAAGAAAACATCTTCATGTCTTGCTCGTACCATACTTTGGTGGTTGATGTTGTCGATGTTTTACATTGCGTCTTGGTTAGGTTTGATGCGGCTATCTTCTCATTGGTGCTTCTTGGCAATGGTCTGGAGCATCTTGTTCCTAGATCATGTGATGCCCCAGTGGTTGCTTTTTGTCCAACCTTGTCATGATAAGAGATTTATCCTAAAAAAATCCACTCAAGTACGAAGTTTTGCTGCCAATACTTATATACAAGCACGTGTTAGTGTAAAGATATCATCTGACCAAAAATGATAAATAGATTAATAAAATGTCATTCATTCAATCTTTATTTAAATCTGTACTATTGAATCTAGTGTATAAGTATAAGTCAATCAGGGATTCAAATTCAAGGTGATAATCGAGATGGGTCATGTGTCAGGTGTCATTAGACGCATATTTGTACATACGTGTCAATGCCTGTGTGAGAACCTGTCATCTCGATTATAATTATGAATAAGAGACATTTTCATGACTCATAAAGACAAGGGTTTCATAAAAACAAAATGGATAAAGCAAGAGAATTGTAAAATTTCAGATCTAGGAGGTATGGGGTATTTAGCTCTTTTGTAAAATTTCCAATCAATGGTACTTCATGAGTTTAGAAGTATCTGAGTAAGAAGAATGAAGACTGGAGTATCGACCCTCGAGAAAGTATTCTTCGCATAAGAAGTATGAAGTATCGATCCTTGAAGAATTATTCTTTACATAAGAAGTATGAAGTATAACTAATATGAAGTATCGATCCCTGAAGAGGTATTCTTCGCATAAGAAGTATGAAGTATAAGCAATATGAAGTAGCGATCCTTGAAGAAGTATTTTTTGCATAATAAGTATGAAGTATAAGCAGTATGAAGTATCGATCCTTGAAGAAGTATTCTTTGCATAAGAAGTATGAAGTATAACTAATGTGACGTATCGATCCTTGAAGAAGTATTTTTCGCATAAGAAGTATGATATATAAGCAATATGAAGTATCGATCCTTGAATAAGTACTCTGATAATGGTTCATTTTTGTCCCTGCTGCCCCCATCTTTCTCTATATGTTGTGGTAGTGCAGGCTGAGGCAACAGTAGCTGGCAGAGCTGGATTAGAACTAAGAGAGTTGAGATGCGGAGTCAAAGCTTGCGGAGCGTGAAATAAACTTCGGACTGAAGATGCTGAACTGGAGCTTGCTGAGCGGGAATTGACTTACGGAATTTAAGCAACGGAACCGAGGCTTGCGGAGTGCGAATGGATCTGCGGAATTTAAGCTGCAGAAGCCTGCGTATCAGTTGTCTGCGGCATTTTGAAGCAACGTACACTTCTCCGCTCTGATGATATAACTCACTGATCACAAATGTTTAATTGATATGATAGTTTTGTTGTATGCCGGTTGGGAGTTAAATCTTTTATTTCCGTCATTAACCAAGTATTAGAACCTCCTGAGTTGCTATCTCATCAATCAATTCTTCTGAAACCTTAGAGGTATTGATTCTGATCCTGAGATTGATCATTACTATCAATTTTAATCATTCAAAAGTTGATTTCACCACCAATCCATTCAATTCACTCAGTATTCATCTTTAATTTCAACTCTTGAACTCCAATATCGAAAACCTAATTTCATCTCAGCATTGGGGAAGAACATTGAAACCCTAATTTTGAGCAATCTTCAACCTTATTTTCTAATTCTCATTAAACCCTTTTGTTCTCTATTCATCACTAGCTTAATACTCGATTCAATTCCATATAAACTCAAAATCAGTTGAAATCCTAATTTTTGATTTCAATCCCGAAACCCTAGCTCTTTGATTTCTTCTCAAATTAACCACTTCTTCTCTTACTCAATCAACATCAATAACGTCTTCAACAACAATCCTTGATCTTTTCCCAATTTCTCTCGCCTCAAGTCTCACTTTAACCTCTTAATTTTTCTTCGCAGGGGAAGGAGAGAAGGAGGAGTAGAAGAAGAAAAGGAAGAAAGAAAGAAAAGAAAAGAGAAAATTTACTATTTTCGAGAAAAAGAAGGTTCATGCTAAGAGAATGAACCTGATCCATTCAGTTTCAGGTAGGATAAACCCTTTAAACTTTTCCCTGTTTCTAGCGCCAAATTGTGATTACTATTTTTATGATTACCACAACAACCAATGATTCAGATGTGAAGAAAAACAATTATGATGAAATCAAAATATAGTAAATAAAACAAGAGATTGACACCATTATATAACGTGGTTCGACATTGATGCCTACTTCCACGGGTAATGAAGGTTTGGATGTTTTTATTGATGATTGAGTGTTACAGAAGGATGAAGTTCTATCTGTTGAAAGTAAAATTGAGGAAGAAGAAGAGTCCCCTCTTCTATCCTAGCAGAAAGAAGTTTTGTACCTGAAAGTCAATTCTATACGATGTGAAGAAAAAGTCCCTCCTTTCTAATACCTTTGTTTTGTTTATAAAGGGGTGATAGAAATGGCATTTACAAAAAATCCCCTTTGCCCTTATCTTCAAAGCATTGATAAGCTATATGTTTCAACATCAAATTTTTCCACGTGTCGATGGAGGTCCACCACGTGTCGATAGAGGTCTGCCACATTTCGATAGTGATCTGCCATGTGTCAATGTTGATCTTATCCTTGAATGACCTTAGTTTAACCTTGGTGCGGGACAGGCTTGATGCGGGACATGTTTGGTGAACATGCTGGTGCGGGACAAATTTGTGTGGACAAGTTGGTGCGGGACAAGTTGGTGAAGACAAGTTAGTGCGGGACGAGTTAGTGAGGGACAAGCTGGTGCAGACAAGTTGTGATTGTGGACTTGAGTTATGGTTTGTGCTGCTGTCCAACCAATAATAAATGGTGACATTTTTGTATCTTAAAGTTCCTTCTGTGCATGCCGCTGCAGAGTCGTATCTTGCTTCGGCTCTTAATCGCTTTCCACGTGTTGAAGTAGATTTATTGTACTCACAATGAAATTGACGTCACCAATCAATACTCACGTTGTGCTATTTGTTGACCTATTTGTAGAATATCGAACATTTTTCAAATATGTCATATGGATGAATAGTCCCGTAAATACATGAGGTATAAAGGTTTGATTGTTGAAACTGGGCTTAAAATGGCATACACTTAAGAGATCCAGTATGAGTTTTATATCTAGGTTATTCTGCCAAGCTATCGCTAAACCTTTTGCTTTCCTAGGGGATGGAATTATAGAACTGGGTACGTTTAAAAAAGATATCCATGCAATCTAAAGACGATTTTGTTTCAGATAAGAAAATTAAATCATAGTTTTGAGTTATGCAAAGGTGGTTTAAGTGGTCCTTTTCCAAAAGAGAGCCAATGCCCAGGACATTCTGTTGCAAGAATTTCATGTTTAAATGGATCAGAAGAATAACAAGCTGGATTCAGTTGGAAAGGAAAAACAAAACATGCCCATTTATGAAAATCAGGGTTTTGAGTTGGGATTAAGATGAAAACTTATAGGAAACAAAGGAGCAACAACAAAAAAAAGAAACTCTTATGTAAATTAGCTACAACAGTTTTTAAAGGAGGATACAAAGCTCATACAGAGATAACCGAAATGATATGGAAGTTGATGCTTGCCTTCCAAAGAACGACAAGGAAAAAAAGACAAGCTTATGATGGGATTATCTAGGGGACTAGAGAGTAAAAAGAATAGCAAGGGAAGGATTTGGATGTTGCTAATATCTTATCAAGAAGGCGAATTTGACCAATTAGATAAAACTACAGCTAAAAAATTGACCGAATAAAAGATAAATATAAGTGACTAACAGGAAGCTAACTAAATGAATCCAAAAAAACATAAAAGATCAGAGAGTTTAAAGGTTCTTGATGAATAATTAACCAGATATTGGCAAAAGTATGAATTAAACGCTTATAGAAGAAAAGTAATGAGATAAAAAATTTAATAGCATAGTAGTCAAATAGAACCTAACAAAATACGATTATGCAGAATCTGACTAAAAAACAGGCAACAAAAGGAGAAGCGATGCAATAACCACTAAAAAAACTGATCCTAGATTACAAATGGATATACACAAACAAAAAAAAGGCAGGCCCAAAAACAGTAAAACAACTAAAATGGAAACAAAAAAAATTTTAGAATATTTAAAACAAGTGACAAAAGAAAGTTGAGATCAAACCACAACAAAAGGAGCACATAGGCTTTGATGGACTTCAAATATCACAAATCAGGTGGGGGGGTTTTCTTTGATGAGGATGCGGGACTACCACCATCTTTGAACTCACTACACTGTCCAACTACAGATGAAGAAGATGATTGTCCTTTGAACCACTGGTGCAGGTGCTCACAAAAAGTTAAAGATGGTTCAATGACAGTTAATTCTTTTGTTTTTGAGGTCTGTGGCTCAATTTCTTCAAGCCTCTGTATTTTAATGGTTTTCCAAGGCTGATCCCAGTGGAAAAAATCTCCATTATATTCCAATTCTTTCGATAAGGGCATCCACAATGGTAAGACCATTACTAAAGAGTAAAGAGTAAAACTTTTACTCTTTGGTCCGGCCCAAAGACTAAAAATGATCGGAAGGTGCTCCAATATAACGCGTGTTGTTGGGCGGGCGCCTGGGTATACGTTTATTGAGATGGGCGGTTATCTAACATAACACTTGCGTGAGACGGACATCTGGTCAAACGCTTGATGTGGGGCGGTAAAAAAGATTACGCCTGATGATAGACGAACTCCTATACGCACGCCCCAGAGACGGGCGGTTTACTAGACGAACGCTTGATGGGGCGGTTTACTAGACATACGCCCGATCAATTGTCTACACATGCAAGTGCCTCGTGCGTGGAAAAATACGGACGTGCAGCTGGCGTACCGCTTGAAGAACCAAGCAGATCCGTAGACGAACGCCTACAAAACCAAACAGACGCTTGCATCAACGTCCACATGAAACCAACTTGTTTACCTTTGAAGGATCCCCATTTCTTAAGTTCTATATATTGATAGCAAATATGATCATATCCGTAAGAAAACCATAAGAAATCAACGATGATTAAGTTACTTTTCTTGTGCTAATTCAATGTGTAATTAGGTAAACATTAAGTTAACATTAAATTAACATAAGACGTACCCATAGACGTCCGCTAGGTAAACATTAAGTTAATATAAGACGTACCCATAGACGTCCGCCGTAAACATTAAGTTAACATAAGAACCAGGCGGAGTCCTAGACGCACGCTCTCAGTGGGGCGGAGCCTTAGCATTACGTAAGGACTAAATGGATTTTTAGCATTACGCTTCATTGGGACGGTGATTTGGTTACCGCATGTTAGTGGGTGTGATCCTAGACGCACGCTCCATCAGGCGTAATCTTAGGTGAACGCTTGATCAGGCGGAGGTTTGATTAACGCCCGTATTTTCAAGCGTTACGCTAGAGTAACGCCTGACATCAAACGGTTCACTACACACCCGCTTAGAACCAGGCGGTTAATTACACCATCGCTCGAGTATAATGGGTTTGGTCCGGAATTTTACCCAAATTTAGTCATGAACATTGTTAAAAACGGACCATAGATCATATCTGATCGTCCCGCTGTGATATGGTTTTAACGGACCAAAGACCATAATTGGTCCGTCATTTGATCCAGCCATTGTGGATGCTCTAATGATACCCAATAAAAGAGTTTTGGTTATCAGGGGAGACTTCAAGCAGGAGTTGTTCTGGTATGTTTCTCTTAGGCAGAGAATGGGACTCAGAAAGAGTTACTTGATTATTATTATTATTCATATTTATAAAATGGGAAATAAATGGGGTACCCATATAATTTAGAAAATGTGGAACATGATTTGTACTAGAGATTTGTGTAGATATTTCTGCTTGACTTGTAACCTCTTCATTGAGATGAATTTGGATGTATTAATAAGTTACCTCTGATGCTTGATCACTAGAAGAAGAGTTGGAGGTGCTATCTTTTGAAAATTCCATCTCTGGTTGTACCTTGACCAGTTCATTTTCCATCATAGTTTTAGCCTCATCTTGTGGAAAAGCATCAAGATACGTATCTGCTTCAGCTTGTTGAAGTTCAGCTTGTTTTCGGGCTTGACAAAGCAGTTGTCTAACCTATGACCACTCAAATCATAGAATCCACATAAAATAAATAGATAATTATGAAACTAAAATCTCATATTATTAATCGGCCCCTTCTCATTTTCAGCAGTGACACTGAATATAAGAGAGAGTCTGAATATGATACTTGCTTTAACTAGAATGTAAAAAGTGCCATTAAGCTTTATGGCAGGGTAACTAAAAGATAAAATGATTCAGTTACAAGCGAGATATCTATGAAGATTCTCACTTGTAAGTTGTTTTGGAAATAAATTATGCACAATAAAGAAGAAGATTTCTACAGGGGAGACCAATTTACAATGTCATCACATGGCTCCCACTTTATGATGTTAAACATATCCCTAAAACTCTCCTAGTGCACGGACTCTATACATGTCATGCCCATGCTGAAACCTAATGAAAAATACAATATGACTGCACAGAAAAACCACCATGTACTTGCCAAAGGAAAAGCAAAGTAGTTGTTGTTGAGTGATTGTTGAGTTGTGTATTTCATTGAGGAGTTACTAGATACTTATACAACAAGAATGGAGCAACAAACTCCTGATTACAAGGATTGGTTACAGGTGCAGTTCCTAGAATTGTGGTTTGTTACAGACTTTACTCTTGACTATATGTTGTGCAGATTTGTTGTAACTCCTGGTCTTCAGGTAGCAGTTCAGGTAGGTGTACCTGTACCTGCATACATGCCCCCTCAAGATGGACTTCGGGTAAGAAGACCAATCTTGGTTTTAAGATCCTTAAATCTTGAGCTTGAAAGTGGTTTTGTTAGTGCATCAGCTAGCTGGTCTGCAGATGATACATGGGCTACTCGTAGCATTCCCTTTTGTACTTGATCTCTGATGAAATGAAAGTCAATGGCTATATGTTTCATTCGAGAATGAAACACCGGGTTGGAGCACAGTTGAGTCGCGCCGATATTGTCACAGTAAATAACTGGACAGCTTGGTAAGTGTGTGCCTAGATCAGTGAGTAGGTTGGTAAGCCAGTTAATCTCCGCTGCTGCATTTGCCACTGCTCTATATTCTGCTTCTGTTGAGGATCTTGCCACTGAATTTTGCTTCTTTGAGCTCCAGGATATTGGATTACGGCCGAGATACACTATATAAGCACTGGTAGACGAGAAGTCATCTTTGTTTCCTCCCCAGTCAGCATCAGAAAATGCACTCAACCCTTTGTTGAAGTGAACATGATCTGAGAAAGCATGCAATTGTAAAGGAGAGTCCCTGTATAGTTGAATACCTTCATTGATTGTGCCGCACAAATAGCGTAGAAGTCGTTTGACAAACTGCCAATGTAATGTTGTTGGTGTATGCATGTATTGAGATAGCTTATTTACAGCATAGCTCATATCCGGCCTTGTAATTAAAAGATATTGCAGGCATCCTACTACATTCCTGTATTCTGTTGGATCTTCAAGTGGTGTACCAGAGTGTAGTGTCAGATGGGGTGTTGTTGGAATTGGTGTGACAACCGGGTGTGCACCTAGCATTTTTGTTGTTGTCAGTATGTCCACAATGTAGCGTCTTTGTGACAGCAGTATGCCATTTTTATTCGGTAATGCCTCCACCCCCAGAAAGTAAGACAGGCAGCCAAGATCTTTGATTGAGAATCGCTGTGCTAACTTTGCAATAAAAAAATTGACAGAATCACTGTTGTGCCCAGTGATTATCAAATCGTCCACATACACCAAAATATAGATTAGTGTACTAGAGGTGTTAAGCACAAACAGGGATGTATCAGCATATGAATTTTTGAATCCAGACTGTAGTAGAAATGTGCGCAGTTCATGATACCAAGCACGTGGTGCTTGTTTGAGGCCATAAATTGCTTTACGCAATTTGCACACATATGATGGCCGGTCTTGATCCACAAAGCCAGGTGGTTGTTGCATGAAGACAGTGTCTGATAAATTACCTTGGAGAAATGCATTATTCACATCAAGTTGACGTAAAGTCCAGTTTTGGGAGATAGCAAGGCTTAGAACTACTCTCACAGTTGTTGGCTTTACAACTGGGCTGAATGTGTCCATGTAGTCAACCCCTGGTCGTTGATGAAACCCTTTGGCGACCAATCTTGCCTTGTACCTGTCAATTGAACCGTCAGATTTGTATTTAGTACGAAATATCCACTTACATCCAACGATATTTTGAGAGGGTTCTGGTGGTACTAGCTCCCAGGTACCATTTGTGACAAGAGCATTGAACTCTTCTGATAATGGTTTTCGCCAATGTGGTAGCTTCAGGGCCTGAGAGACTGTTGTGGGCTATGAAAGATGATAAGAGTGTAGTTGGGTCACAAGATTCAGTTTCTGAATGGGCTTACGGATTTGATTTTTGGCTCTTGTAGTCATTGAGTGAGTTTTCTGTTGATCTGGGCCTGGTTGGGCAGCAGCTAAATTTTAGGTTACCTCAGTAGCCGTGGTGTGTGAATGTTGCTGGGTATGGGCTGGGGAAGTTGAGCTATTGCCTGTACCGTCAGGTTCTCTTGTTATTGAAGCGTCACACTGAAGGTCTTGGTGTAGGTCCTCTGCCAATGATGTCATGAATGGCCTGGGCTGAGTGGGAAGTACAACCTGGAGAGTTGGTGGTATCCAGGTATCTATGTAGTCGATAGGAGTTTCAGGAGGTTGAGATTTGGATAGTGTTGCATAGGGAAATTGTGTTTCTACAAACTTAACACGCCTGGAAGCATATAATTTGTTTGATGTTGGGTCAAGACAAAGGTAGGCACTTTGGGTAAGAGAGTAGCCAAGAAATATGCATTGGGTGGATTTTGGTTCTATTTTGTTGGAAGTGTAGGGCCTTAGCCAAGGATAGCATAGGCAACCAAATATTCTAAGTTTTGAGTAGTTTGGTGTTGTTTGAAATATTTTCTGATAGGGGGATTGTAGGTGTAATACTGGTGTTGGAAGTCTGTTTATAAGGTAAACAGCAGTGGAAAGAGCATAAGGCCAGTATGTAAGAGGTAATGTTGAATGGGTGAGAAGTGCTAGCCCTGTTTCAACTATGTGTCTGTGTTTTCTCTCTGAGATGCCATTATGTTCTGGAGTGTGTGGAGGGGATGTTAAGTGAGTGATGCCTGAGGTGGACAGATAGGTTCTGAGGCTTATGTACTCACCACCATTGTCTGAGTATAACATTTTGATTGTTGTGTTGAAGAAATTTTCAGTGAGTGCTTTGAATTTAATGAATGTTTTCTGAACATCTGATTTATGAGTTAAGGGATAGAACCATGTATATCTGGTGAAATGGTCAACAAATATGACATAATATTTGTAACTATTGATAGATAAAACTGGTGAGGTCCATACATCTGTGTAGATGATATGCAATGGATGTGTAGAGACAATGGATGAAGCTGAGAAAGTTAACTTGTGACTTTTATTGCAGTTGTAAGCATTACAAGAGAAATTGGAAGACTGTTTTGAGACTTGCCCCAAGTTATTGGTAGACACAATGTGATTCAGCAAGGTGTAGGAAGGGTGACCAAGTCTGTGGTGCCAGCAGAAAGTGTTGGTTGTTGTAGTTGAGAATGCAAGCTTTGGTGATGTCACTGGCCATTCATAAACACCATCTTTAGATGGACCTGTCATCAAGGTTGCTCCTGTGTTGAGCTCCTTCACAAGAAAAGAATTAGGTAAGAATTCAATGGACACATTATTAGTTTTGCAAAACTTAGAAATTGAAATTAGATTCTTTTGCATTTCTGGCACACACAAGACATTGTCTAACTTAAGCATATTAGAAGAAGTTGGTATAGAGGTGGAACCAGTGTGTGTGATTTGGAGATTTGAACCATCTCCCAGCATGATGTCATCTTGGCCTTGGTAAGGTGAGTGCAATGACAAGTTGTCAAGGTCTTTGGTAACATGGTGTGATGCTCCACTATCTAGTAACCAGGCAGGACTGCTTGGTCTGGTGGCTGTGGAATTTGATTGTGGCTGCCAAGATGTTGATTGGGTAGTGGTTGCTTGTTCTACTGGTACCATTCTGAAAGAAGGACAGTTCTTGGCAGTGTGTCCTTGGACCCTGCAGACCTGGCACATGCCAAGGTATGGTCGAAAGGCTCTGGAATGTGGTGCAGTAGGTGATCTGCCTGGAAAGAACCTGGGGGGTCTGTAGACTCTTTGATGTTGCTGTGGGTGCAAGTAATTGGTGCTCCTGTGTGACTGAGCTGTGGATGATTGCCAAGATGGGGTGAATCTGGATGTTACATTGATTGTAACTGGAAAGTGATGATGTTCAGATTTTTTTGACTGTAGGGTAGCTTCAAAATTCAGCAGCTTTTCATGCAGTTCAACAAAGGGAATATTGCTGTCCCTGGCTTGCACTGCCCTTACCAGTTCTTTATAGTCATCATTGAGGCCATCAAGAATTTTGTCAATGATTTCCTCATCATCTAGCTTTGCTCCTAGTAATGCTAGATCATCTGCTTTAGACTTGATGATATGCATAAACTCAGAAACAGTGAGAGACCCCTTCTCAATATTCTTGAGTTGATGTTTAAGTTGTTTGATTCTCCCTCTGGATGGTTTGGCATATGTGTTTGCCAGGGTTGTCCAGGCTTCTTCTGCTGTTTGTGAATTTGCAATGAAAGGTATAATGTTTGGTGTTAGAGATGCTATTATAGCATTTAGAATGAGTTGATCCTGTCTGTTCCATACAGTGTATGCTGGATTTGTAGTTGTTTGATCTCCGTTTGTAATTGTCTTGGGTGGGCAGGGTGTAGAGCCATCTATATAACCCAACAGGTCATAACCAGTGAAAAGAGTTTTAAACTGTAGTTTCCATGATATGTAATTGGTTGTGTTTAACTTGAGAGGAGCTTGTGCTGCAACATTGATGCTCACAAGGGGCTGATTTGCTTGGTTTGTATTGAGGATGGTGTTTGTGTCAGCCATTGCTGATGTGCAAAAAAGGATGATGGATCAGTGCTCTGATACCATGTTGAGTGATTGTTGAGTTGTTTATTTCATTGAGGAGTTACTAGATACTTATACAACAAGAATGGAGCAACAAACTCCTGATTACAAGGATTGGTTACAGGTGCAGTTCCTAGAATTGTGGTTTGTTACAGACTTTACTCTTGACTATATGTTGTGCAGATTTGTTGTAACTCCTGGTCTTCAGGTAGCAGTTCAGGTAGGTGTACCTGTACCTGCATACAGTTGTAACATCAAAGCTATTTTGATCTGCTGATGAGACAAATTTCCCTAAGACACAATTAGTCCGTAACAAATTGTTGTTTTGAAAGCGAGTTGGAAGGATTTCATAACAATATATTGATTCCCATTTTTAAAATTTAACAAATTTTGAAGATGAATAGTCAAGCGAGAAACATCCTCATGCCAGATAGCCGACATGGTGATACTACAAAACCAACAGAGAGGTACAGAAGCAAAAAAGAACCTCGACAGAAACAGAGACAAAATATTTTGAATGAACTTAAGGAACATGAGATCAATAGAACATAAAGATGTATAACGTAGGATAAAAATTTGTCGGAATAACATAGTTTAAATGTGAAGAAAAATTAGGGTTTGGGTAGCTCGATAGGGTTTAGAGAAGATTTAACCCAGATTCACCAGATGTAAATAAACAACGCAGAATTAGGACAAATGGAATAAATGAAAAAACAAATAAGAAAAAAATATCAAGTAACAGGTTCATAAGATATGGTGAGCAAAGTTAACATAATCCATACAAAGGCAGGGAGGGGCAGAGCCATAAACTTTTATGGGGAGGAACTTTTTTTTAGGGTAAGTAAAAAGGCAATAAAAAGTTTTAAATGCGCAAAAAACTATAGATAGATAAAACCGGGTTTAACAGGATAGGCAACGGGCTGGCTCCGCCCCCGTACAAGGAAATGGTTATTTGTCTTCGATGACTAAGAGGGTGTTTGTTTTTTGCACTATATAGTGAATTTCACTTTAAATGTCTTTAAAATGGTGGGACCAAAAAAAATGGGGTGTTTGTTTTTTGACTATATAGTGATTATCACTTCAAGTGGTGGTGATTTGAAGTGCAAAATATGAAGTAGCAAAAAGCTACTTCAATTTTACCACTTCAAATATTTATCACTTACTACCCATTTTATCCTTTAACAACTATTATTATTCCAATCTCTCACAAACCTAAAAATCTAAACTCTCACCATTCTCACGTCTAAACTCCCACCACTTCTGCCACCACCGCTTCTATTGGTGGTTACTATACATGATTTAGGTGTGTCTTTCTTTCACTTCTTCTCTTGTAACCTCCGTTTTACAGAATAGCGATGCTTCATATTTCTTTACAGTGATTTTTTTTCCTTCAAAAAATACTTTTGATTCCGTGAAGCAATTTACACCATTTTCTTCCGGAAGATTTGTACCGTTCTTATGTTCTTTTTCAAATAAGGAGATTCTTTTACTTCTTCTAACTTAGTTCGTCAGATAAGTTAACAACACGGTTGGGATTTCGTTTAATTGCAGATTAAAATTATTGTTAGGGTTCCTGTAGATTAAATTATCATGAGGAATGATGAAGAATTTTATCATTAAAATGGAAGAAACATATCTAAGGGTAAAATAGACAGTTGTAATATAAAAAGCACTTTAAAGTGAAAAAACAAACACATAACAACATTTATAAGCACTTTAAAGTGCCTAGAAAACAAACACACAACAGTACAAAATAACATTTGAAAGTGCAAGCACTTTAAAATGCTTTTCACTTTTAAGTGCTAATCACTATATAGTGAAAAAAAACAAACACCCCCTGAAAATCTCTTCATCATTGAATAGAGGGAAGCGTATAAAAATCCAGATTAGTGAACTTGAATATTAAGGAACCACCTGAGCCCATGAACAGCGAATTAACCACTCATAGTCGATGGAAAAAACCATCAAGAAGAGACGGGAATGCAAAGAACTGGTTTTTTTTTATTACGATGAATCATGGTGCTTGTTACAGATTGTGTGGTTGGGAATGGAGGTAAAATCAATAAGATCCTTAAGACACCTTTATGATGATTACCATGAGTAATTGTCATCATTATTATAGTCATTGTCATAAATTCCATTCTCATTGTCGTTGTTGTTGCTACTGGAAGCAGTTGCAGACCCATATCTTCCTTGATCACCACTAACCATGTTGATATCATCACTTTCATCTTATTTTCCCAGTCGTAGACCAAATTTCAGAGTTTTTTTTACGAATAGTTATAGTAATAAATCCAGCCGTATATACTGACTTACGTTAGGTTTGTTGGAACCGACCTAGCCGTAACATAAAAATAACAAGTTTACGGTTAAGAATCCTAACTGTAATATTATTAATCGTATCTTATATGGTTGGATTTTTTCCCCCTTACAATTAGGAACCAGTCAATACGGTTGGGAAAGTTTTTCTTTACGGTTGGAAAATACTTAAACCCAATAAACTTATAGCCGAAGATCTCTCAGATGATTGATTTGCTAGTTCTCCGATATAATAATAAGTTGGGGATGCAAGGTCAAATCGGGATTCCATTGGATGAGAATCTTCTATGAAACTTTGCTTATCGTAGTTTACTTTTCCTTGGTCAAATAGTGGGATCCTTATCCTTAAATAGTGGGATCAGTAGTCGGTGATCTTGGAGAAAAGAATCCAACGTCAGCAGGTGCAAGTGGAAAAGTGGGATTCGGTCTTTTTGGGTACGAAATTTACTCATTCAGTAGGATACGGTCTTTTTGTTGTGAGATAAAATACAGAGGAAGAGAAGTGAAAAAGTCGTACGGTTAGGAAAAGTGTGATACGGTTAGGTCGTATCAATTACGGTTGGAAAAATATATTCCTACGGATAGAAAGCACAAACTTATAGAAAAATTACGGTCGGAAGTTCTTATTTTTTTTCAACCGTCGAAACCACTTACGGTTGAGAGTTCTTATTTCCCAACCGTAGCCATATTTTACGGTTGGAAGTTCATATTTTCCAACCGTAATAGATGGTTTACGGTTGGAAAAATAAGAAATCTTAGCCCTAATCAGTTCTGAAACTAAATTTTAAAACCTAACTTGATCCAATCTCACCTATTCAACCAATCAAAGCATAAATAAATGGTAGGTTTTTCGACTATTAACTTATAGTAGTCATCTACGGAGTACTAATTTTTGTTCCAACTCCGACATTCACCAAGGTTTTTGATTGTTGATATAGAAGAAAAGAGGAAGAATAAGAGGCCGACAAATTATTAAGTTTTTGATTTATTTTTGTTTTTGATATAGATTTAGGTTAGTTATATGGAAGGGTAATAAGATAATAAGTCTAATGAAAGGGTATTTTTGGCTTTTTCTATAAATTAGGTCCTCCATATCCACTTTTATGACATTTTCATCCTATGCAGCCCCTAAGATCCAAGGTGTGCAATCCCAATAATAGGGTTCTTTTCAAATAATTGTGAATCTGTGAAGATTTGAACAAGATATTTTGGGTTAATTGCAAGAGTTTAGGACAAGATTATTCTTGCCTTATTTAGAGTATGAGTTGTACACGAAATCAATCAAAAATTCAAAACAGAGTCCCGTATCAAATCAAAAACATCGAGAATATATTCTCGGAGATAATTCTGTCCAACCATTTAAAAGTCGTATAATTTTGTTCGATCTTTCAAGGGTTTTTTGGGATATCCGAGGAAGCAGAGCCAGAGATGCAACATGTCACCGAGTTTACAGAAGAAAATCAGACCGAGTACTAAAGGAAAAAAATATTTAATGAAAAAGAAATTTTTCCCGAGAGTATCTTCATTAAAATGAAGATATATTGGAGTTAAGGAGATTATTTGATGTTGGATTATAAATAGAAGCCGAACACAAGTAGTAGGGGGCTGGAGAGGCCAGAGAAGAAGAAATAAAAAAAATCAGAAAAATTTGCTTGTGATGAAGAAGATGAAGAAACCGTGGCTATAGCTGTGTTATGTGGCCAAAAGGTTGAAGGTTTTTTTGCTAAAGCTTTTAATCTTTACAACATTTATCTTCAGTTTGTAACACTTACTTTGTAACATCAAGTCTGTAACGCCAATACACCGTTGCAGATTCAGCGTTTTTATTATTTTCTCTTCTTTTCATCCTCCAAACACTTTTTGAGCCATATACCAATCTTCTGAGGGTATTTTGAGCGTGATGAGCTAAACCCCATCACTGGGAAAATGGAGGAAGCCATATTTCACAATTGTATTGTAAATATATTTAATTCTTTTACGACTTCTATATTAATTTTATTTGATTTATGGTTTTTATTAATTGGCTGTCATTTAATTTGATGGATCATGCTTAGCTTAAGTGTTTTGATGGTCCATGCTTAGGATTTACAATCAATGTTTTAGAAATCTACTTTCGGCAAAGAGTCAGTCATAACTTTTATCATATGAGCTATAAATTATCTAGAATTAATGTGTGAATCACATGAATATGAAAAATGGTGGAATCCTGAGTCCCAAGATATTGTAATATTGTTATTATCTTTTGTTTAAGTTTTCTATTTTATCATTAGAAATTTAGGTCTAAATCTTTCTTCACAAGTCCGAGTGAACGATCTTCTTACAACTTTTCTATAATCTCATCAAAGCCCCTCAATCTTTTATCTATCAGGGTCAATAATAAATGAATCTCGCATGGTTCTTGTAAAATTTGAGGAATTGTTTTCTCTGTAAGATATTCTCTCTTCAACTTATAAGAGTCTAAGCCAAAGTTGGAGGTCTAACATACCATCTTCGATAAGCCTACTAAGATTAAAACTAACTCAGCTTCTTATCAGGAACGTGATTACCCAAAGTAATTGTCCATAACTTCGATGAGCCTACTAAGGTCTTAATTAACTTAGTTCCTCATCAGGAAAATGATTAACCAGAGCAATTCCTCCCTATATTCTATAATCCTAAATGAGATCAGAACCGATCTAGTTATTTACCAAAAAAAGAATTACTAGAAATAGTTCTTCCCCAAATTTCCACAACTACACTCCCCAAAAAGATATATCATTAAGCAAAAGTTCAAAATAGAACTCTCCCACTGTGTTTGTTATAACTTGTAGCAACAAGAGAATAACACAAAACAATATTGCTATAGAAAGATCAAAATATGATCTTAGCCATCACCTTCAAAGGACACAAACTAAAACCGAAAACACTCATCTGCATGCCAAAATATTCACTTACGGACATAAACAAATATTAGTATATGTGACTCACATATGAGAGAAACCATCATAACTATATATGATCTTGAAGTAGCAATTACAGGGATATGATCCGAAGATCATTTATACTCAAAAGTTACTAACTATAACACATAAGTCAATATATGAGATTAAAACACTACTGTTTATCTCACTCAAATGGGATACACCGGAAAATTAAACAAATAATGAAGTATTGCAATTACCTTTATCATATATCTAATGAAAGGATGAAGCTAACGCAAAAATAATGAGGTCATTCCAAGCTCGGACGAAGAAGTTATAAGTAAAACAGTTTTACGCTTTCTTCTTGTGGATTCAGGACTGGTTCTGGGGCCGACCCCAAATATAGGACTGGTCCTATGACCGATCCCGGGACTAAACCCAAGGTATGATTATCCCAAAAAAAAATTATGAACATAGCTTTCTCCTACAAATGTTCGAATTGAGTGATTCTTGGTTGTTTTAAACCTCTACTCAAGAGATACACATATAAGCCATCATGTGTCATGTTTTATGTATTTCCTCACCATCCATAACCATACTTAGTGAAAATGCACTCACTAACACAATCAGGTTGTGTTAGGGAGAGCCTTATCTTGCTCACCACATGTTAATGAACCGGAACCACCTGAATCTTGATAGTTCTCAAAGTTCTCTTCCTCCTATACTTGTTATTTACTAATTCTGGAACAATGGAAAGAGAATTATTTTGATATTTACTTGAAAGAGATGTTTGAAATTTACCTTTTCCATGCCAGAAACATCAGATCTTGTCTTTACAATTACAAAGTTATTTCTCCTTTTATCATATGAGTGATTATAGGAGAACTTTGTCGAACGTTGATAGGCAAACGTTAAACTATCATTAAAATAATTCTTTTGCATATATTTCAGAAAATAACGACCTGAATAAGTAAGATAAGCAATATTATTCAATTATATATGGTTTTTTCATTTATTTTTTTATGAAATTTGCATCCCCTTTGCAAGTGTCCTTTATTTCCACAATAAAAGCTATACTTAGTAACATAAGAAACGTGGTGCTTGATATTACCTTGTTGTGGATCTATTGGAGCCTGATGGATATTATGTTTCCCCTCATTTTTTGAAGGTGTTCCATATTTTCCATTCATGGAAGGGCATACTTTCGTGGAAGTTTTTGAAACAATTGTTTCAGCAGAGTCTTTAGGCTTTATAAACTTTATCTTGTAAAAGTTGTTGGCATTCAAAGTTTGTACCTTTATAGACCAATCCTCGTGTGTAACGAAGAACTCTAATTTCTTTCAACATTGAGGCCAATTGGTTTGAACTGTTGAACTTTTCCAAGTCCTATTTTAAACTTACATTCTCCTCATATTTGATCTTTCTAGAAATATTAACTAGATCAACCACAAGTTTCTCAATTTGAACTTTGAGATTTTCTTGTCCATATTCAATAGACTTGTTCATCTCGATGTTCTTCAGGTTCTCTAGAACAATATGGAGTTTCAATTCTCTATCATGACCTTCAAATATTTGTTATTTGTAACAATCAAGTTGCTCAAGAATAACATATTTATCATTGGCCTCGATGACTTGTCACAACATTTTGATCTCTATTTGAAGTCTATTACATTATAGTGTTATTGACTTTGGTTTCTCAACCGAGCTTTATTTCTTAAGAGCATTTATTGTGTTGTTATCAGTATCTTTTCAGATGCACATTCGAGAATTACAGTGAATGCTTTGTCCTCTGACCATTGGAACATTCAAGATTATCATCCTCATGATCTCTATTCTCTGCACGTTATTATGTCTTACGAGAAGGAGAAGATGTATCTTTAGAAGATCTCTTTTTCCTTTCCATTAATAATTTTCTAAATTTTCACACGGATGCCTTGTTACAACAATCTTGAGTTCGTGCCTAATAAGAATTCTCTGATGGAGAAACAATCTTAGTCATAACTTTAAAGGCTATATCCAAACCATCCTTATATTGATATTCATGGTCAAAGATTTTTAATTTAGCAACTAGACAGCTTTTTAATAGTGTGGAAATATCGTTTGCTTCTGTGACAACATGCTTCTTGGACTCACATCTTGAAGGTAAAGACCTTAAAATTTTAAACACAATATCCTTTTCTAGAATAGATTTTCCTAACGTAAATGAGGTATTCACTATTTATAAAATAGCTTTGGTTAAGGTGACTTCTCCACTCATACAAAGGTTTTTGAAAACTTTTATTAGGGGCAATCAAATGCCTTAAACAATGTTCTCTTTTCGTGACTACGACTTATACAACGACAACTACAAAATATGAAATTGCAATGGTAGGTCAGAGTAGGAAGAATCTGCTTCATCGGATGAGCTAGTAACTAGGTTTTAATTAATTGGTGGAGAATGTGAATCTAGATCAGGTGTTTGGTCCTTTTATTTATTATTAACTGGTTCGGCTAGTTACGATGGCGAAAACTTTGTTAGTTGGTCTGCTTCTCGATTAGATTATGCTATATCAGGAAGTGCTTTATTCCTTGGTACAGTAACATGGTTTAGTCATCTTGAGGAGGAATCTACCTTTGTACAACTTGGAGCAGATCCTACTTGATATGATTAACTACTGGGTCTTCTTGGTCACCTTGTTGGGATTTCTAGGTCACATGCATCGGTTGACGCAGGATTTGTTGATAGCGTTATCAGAAGTGCAAGTGGAAATAGTTCTGGTCCAAGGGACAGAGAAGATATGGTTAGAAGCTGGCTTCCTTTTCAGAGGTATTCCCTTCAAATACGGTCTTAAAAATATTCCAAGCCTATTTTTATGTCATACATGTGGTTACATGATGATAAATATCTTTAGATATAGCATGGATAATTGCATTCAACCCATTACTTTGCAAGCAATTCTTCCTCTTTATTGAACTCCCTCAATTCCTTTAATCTAAACTCAGTAGTTGAGTTGTTGACAAGAACTTTGGGTGTTCATATCCATCCATATATATATATTGGTTGAAACATAGCCGAAAAAAGCCTGAAAGTTTACTCTCTCTCCTTCTCTCTTTTTTCTCTACCTCCTAAAAAAACACCTAGATCCGTCATATATTTTTTGCTCAGATTTGGTCCAATATTATATCTGAGCAAGAATTTTTATTCTTTTTAAGTTTTAGGAGATAGTTAATTGAATAAGATGTTTTTTTACATCGTTTTTGGTGTCTTTCGACACATTTCTTCGCCATTTCAGGGTGAATTTTCTTCGTCGTTGTGGAACGAGTTTTTCAAATTTTGATGGATGGTTCTTAACTTGTTATTCTTGGTTCAAAAACATCAGCGATTCAACACGATGTCACTTTAAATCCATACCCAAGGGATTTAGGGCATACAAGTTCGTTTGGATCTGCAAGTTATGGGAAAAATACTCTTTTTTTTTTGGAGCATCTCTTATCAAAGAATAATTCAATCAAATTAAATGTTCGGAATTGATTCTGGAATACACCATCATCTCTCCCTTCTACATAAACAAAAATTTAATATTTTTGCGGTTTGTTGCTCTTTTTCTTCGCGGTTTACTTGTAATTGACATCTTTATTTGTATTAGGGTTTTGATTATCTTGTATTTTGATGTTTTTGTTATTCTTTTAAGAAAACATGTAATCACTATTTTAATTTGAATGAATTGGAATATGTCGATTGTCAAAAAGAAAAGTATTAGTCTTAATATATAGGATTTATAACAAAGTAGGGAGGAAAAAAAATTTAAATAAGTGAGAATTTAGTAGAGGTTTAATGGAATTTAGTTAGAATGGGAAACCTATTAGTTTTGGGTATTTTTCTTTAAGCGTTTTTTCTCGTATGAATTTGTATTGTTAATTTTCAGTAATTCATTGTATAAATCTATATCTCCGATCGATGATTGACTTTCTCTTGTTAACAAATAACATGCCTAGGTATGTCTGGTTGAATTTTGAGGATAATCCACCACATATTCACCATTGGATGCATCTTTTAATTTGAATAATATTTTTTAAAATTTATGGACAGTTTCGCTTTGTCATGATCTTGACCATTTTCGGCAATCTTGATGATATTAGAATGATTTGTGGATATAAAAAGTTGTAACTTTGTGTCTTATCTTTAATTATGCTTTAGATTTGTTTAAATTTTAGATTATCTTAAAACAACTATACATATTTCGGTGACATGCCCGGTTTTTAGGATTTTGAGAACAAAATATATTTTTTTTTGACCCGCTGGTTGCTATAAATTTTAAATATATTATTTATAATTGTGTCAAGTATGCTCGTTTAAAATTTAAAGACGATCAGGCTAAGTTATCACCATCAAACACATAATATATGATGTCTGTAATTAGTTTCTTTGCATAAATGCTTAAAAGAAATACTCACATGTCGTTTGTCATATGTTTCAAATTTATGACGAGCATACTTGACACAATTACATGGTTTGCTAGTATTATTTGTAAAAATAATTATAAAAAAAAATGAGTTCATGTCTTTCTGTTAGATGGAACTTGGTTCAATGTTGACGACGGCTAATAAATCCTGAGAGATAAATGAATAGTGATTCCCAAGAACGTAAAAGGAAATGACTCCCTAGAATCCATCGATGGTGGCTGTCTGTACTGAAGTAAACAATAGGTGGGCGTACGAACCAAAGACATTCATACCGTGAACTCATGCATTGATATCTAAATTGAATGATTTGTAGGAAATATTGTTGACGCCGTGAGCTTATTTGTTAAATACATCATTGATTCCTCAAACCTATTGTGTATACTCTTGTTATATGTTCTCTTTGATTTACTGATATTTTTCCGCATCTTTTGAGAATGTATATGTATTCTTTTCTTTTCTTTTTGCTAAGAATGTGAATGCATTCTATTGAGTTGTCAACTCACCTCAATCGACATTCTTACAAATTCATGGAAGTTGGAAATAGAAATTAAAGTATTCTTAGTGATTGTATTGTATTCTTGCCATTGTTTGGAGTGTAAATTGATTTTAATAAATTGCTAAAGATATTTAAACAATGGATTCATATGCTTAAATTCATATTATTATAAAGTTTTAATTGTGTTTTATGTAATTAATAATTTTTAAAATAGTAATATCTGCTTGTTCCGTTTCAACCTATAACGTTTTGAGTTTCTAATTTTTATATGGATGTGATTTTGGTCCGGAACTCAAAGTATTACATATCACATAGCCTTCACAACTAACCAGCGAGAAAGAATCAAAAACACCGTTTAGTCCATCCTAGAGGAGGGCCTGGAGGGGGCATCCATTTGTCCATTCTAACCGCAAGAAGGAAAGGTCTAGATGGGGGAGAAGCAATCTTATCAGTAATTGTGAATCTAAAACGACACAGAACAACAAAATGCTTTTCACTCTTACCCCCCAAAAAAGATTATCGCGACTAGTCCAAATAGACCAGAGACTAACAACAAAAGGAGGGTTAAACTCCTCATGTAAGAAGGAAAAGGGGTTCAACAACCAAAATCCAGCCAATTATTGCATCACCCAGGGGAGTGAAAGGAAGATGCTTGCTCTTTTTGAATTTCGAGGGGCAGATTAGATTGAGGTTTGCATTGATATGGGAAGAACTAAAACTTCCTCACCTCTCACAGTAGTGTCGTCGCGGCATTGTTCTCCATCAGCTTTGGCAGTACTGCGCATCTGATAGATTAGCTTGCTTACTTGAGCAGAGCCGTTAGGATTTCAATTATCTGTGAAGACCCAAAACAGGGGAATGGAGTTGCCCGAATATGCACCTGCGTCTCTGACTTAAAACATGCTAGGTAGTACCCGGTAGCAGCAGTTGTGTAGTCTTATAGACGACCCAGTGGTTAAGCAGGATTCAGAATTTGTGCACCCATACTGCCATAAATGCAACAGAATGGACTGGAGAAATTAATTTGTATCAAAGTATTTTTGATTTCCAGCTGAGTGCTGAGATTTGTATCAAGTAATACTTCTTGAATGCAGCTACAAACATGAAATCAGCATACATCTATAAGTTGAGAACACTTGCTAAATTCGAAAAAACTGGATTTGATATACACCAACAAAGTGGAGTTGGGGAGTGCTTGCTTACACCAGGATCCATCACTGACGCTAATTCACAACAATTACAACTCTACTTAGTATTTGCTACTTCAGCAGTACACACCGTTCTTCTCGAGTTTGATTTCATGGTGCACTGGAAGGGCACCTTATGGGAAACTTACAATCATCTTACACATCCTTGACCAGACAAGGTGAGACCAATTATACAATAAGAAGCAAAATATATATCATCGTTAACTAATAAACTTCAACATTCCATTGTTCTGCCTTCTTCAACTGTCTTTTGTATTCAAGCCAATCAATACCTGTGCAAAGAATATCAAAGCAACACTATTAGTAACTATTTACCTTAAGTATGGTATGCAGGAAAGCATGGCTGGGGTTATGTATGTATCTTACCGTCTTTAGCCGCTAAAGAAACCATAATGTCATCAATTCCTTTCTCCATTCCTTTCAGCCCGCACATGTAAACGAAAGTGTTGTCTTTCTTGAGTAATTCCCATAGCTCCTCCGCATATTGAGCCATTCGAGTTTGTATGTACATCTTTTCTCCCTTGTCATTTGTTTGTTCTCTGCTCACTGCGAAGTCGAGCCTGAAGTTTTCAGGGAATTTCTCCTTCATGAGTTCAAATTCCTGCCGTTTATAAGAACACAAGAAAAACAAATGTTAGAGCAATTGCACTTGCCAATATAGTTTTGAAATGGAGAAAATTGCAACTGAAAACAAAAGCTTACCTCCTTGTACAGTAATGAGCTACTTGTGGGAACACCCAAAAATAGCCAAGCCAACCCGTTGAACTGTTTAACATGGCAGGAAATGCCGCAACATAGACAAAAGTTAAAATGTATTTCGTATTTTGGTCTCCTGATTCTTTTTAATGGAGTAACAGAAATATGCATTTAACCCTGAAATTCGCATACACATATATACCTTATAGTTTTCGTGTTTTTCAAAGAACATTTTCCACAAGAAGGAACGGAAAGGAGCAATTCCAGTTCCAGTTCCAAGCTGCAACAACAAAGGCAGCAATAGCTCAATAAATCCGCATGCGAAATGAACTACTATATTGATATGAGAAGCACTAAAATGTAAATCATGATTCCTGATTCCAACTTTACATAAGAAAGACTACCATTATGATTGTGGCATTTGGATCTTTAGGCATAAGCATTTCTTTTCCAATTGGCCCTGTAATCGTCACTTCAGCTCCAGGTTTTAAGTCACCTGAAATTTACAGGAAAAGAGATTCAGACCATCATCTTCAAATAAGTAAACTAGAACCACTATAAAACATTAGCAGTCCATAGTTGCAATGGATGGAATTAAGGATGCTCGACTAGTCCTAGAGAAAATGAAAAACAATGTTGTAGAGAGTATATTAGATACCCGTAGATCACTTACATAGGAAATTTGAACAAACTCCCTTAACTTCTTCACCTTGATCATTGGTGTAAACTAGTCGCTTCACACATAGTGAAACCTGTAAAAGATCAACCGACATTATAAGCCACTAGGCCAAAAAATAAGCAGAAGCAAGAAGAATTTAATATGAAGCTTCAAATGCATCCTAAACTATCCTTGAAGATCCGTATAACGCGATTAATGACTCTTTACATATTGTCAAATGGATCAAGGGTTTCGGAAACACAAATGCAGACCGGAAATTTGTAAACAATAATGCAGTAAATGAAGCAAATCTTACAGTTTTGGAGTCTCCAAAATCACCAATAGCACTGCTAGCAATTGAGTACAACCTGAGTTTATGTGGCTTCCCATTCTTGTCAACCCCCTCAGGAATAATCCCAATAGATTGTCCTTCCCTGTATGGAACTTCACCTAAAAATCATCCAAATATAAAAAAGAAATTGAATAACAATCACAACAATGAACAAATTGACTATAATTGACAATGGATTAAGAAATACCCTCAGTGGTGAAAACCATATGCCATGTTTCTCCAGGGGCATCATCACCAGTAATCTTAGTGTTAAGAAGGCATCTACCAACATAAGGATTCTTTGGTTTGAATTTGTTAACAACAATTCCTTCATCATCCTTCTTGGAGATCTTTTCTACCTTTGCAGGAGCAGCTTCAGTAGTAGTAACTTGTGATTTTATGGTAACAGCATTATTAGTAATAGAGATACTCCCAGTGTAAGCAGAGTTCTGCAGAATGAATTCAAACAAGTCTGTATCACCAAAATATCAAGGATATCCATAATGTTTATGAAAAGAAAAACAAAGATATTTTACTATTTTTCTACCTTGGAAAAGCTGATTCTATCTGAAAAGATAGAAGATGTTCTTGATGAAAGTGCAGATGTTGATGATGGTGATGACTTAGATGAAGGAAGAGAAACTGCAGCAGTAAGTGAAGTGGCCATGGATTTTGATATTGTAGGAAGAGAAAAACAAGAAGGATGGTTTTTCTTTTGTGGGTTTTATGGTTCGATGAAGTAGGAAAAAAGATAGGGAATCATTGGAGGAAATTGTAAGTTAGAATGAAGTGGTCGTTATTGTTGTAGGATTTCAGTTTATCTTGTGTTTTGGATATTTCTCGTATTACTAGTCAGTCTATTCTACTGTAAATTTTGAAAAAAATTGCATGTTACAAAAATAAAGAAATGATCCAATCAAGAGAATTCCATAGGGTGGGTAAAGCATTATCAAAACCAATTTGAGCCCAGAAGGTCAGAATATCATGAGCCTAAGTGACATTTTTTGTCCTGCTTATTTGAGCAGATTGGTGGAAGTTTACATTGCTCAATTAAAGTCTACACTCTACAGCCCAAAAAGAAAAATACTACCTCCGTCCCATGGAAAGTGGATCTTTCACTTTCCCTGGGAGTGAGGGAGTATCAAAAAACTAGTCGAACCTTTAGGACTTTAAGTGGGTTGCGTAACTCCAGTTTTTATCAGGTTCGGGTTGCATTTAACTTATTCGGCGTATAAATGAAAAACATGATATATCTTTATATAAGGAATTTTTGAAAAATTTCTCTCCTGAAATCTTTTTTGGAACCGAGACTTGATCTAAATTTTAAATGTTATGGATCACTGGGGTCCGAGATTTTTAGGCCATCGATTGAGATTTATATGGGATTTTGCGGTGAGTGAAGACTTATTGATAAACGAAACAAGACAATACTCGAAAAAAAAGTATGTTTACGCATCAAAAATTACAGAATGTTAGTTTCACTATCATTTTAACTTCAACTCATATAGTTCCACATTTGCTGTGGCTCAGGCCCATTACACATCCCAGCAAGCCAGGTTCTAGCTTTAACCTTTAAGAATAGTAAAATACACGAGAGGAAAGAAATCATGCCTAGTGAGTTGTGTGTTATATAGAAACTCAGCTGCTTTGTTGAACTTGATAGGTTTTTTTATCCAACTTAATAACTGTTACAAATGAAGAGTTCGCAACACCCGCCAGATGTGGGCAACACAACTCGCATAGGCGGTGGACAGTAATTAATACAAAGCGCCGACTCAAAACTTACATTATGAAAGGCATACACCCTGATTTTAAGAAATCGAATATATTACTTGCGAAGTCTTTTAAATTTTGTTAGACTGATCATGCACATAGTTCCAAAGGAAAGTGTTGCCACAGATAGCTGATAAGCTGGCTAAAAGTGCTAGAGCTATTATTAAGTTCCAAGTTCGATGGGATTTCATGTTTGAGTCAAGATTACATGTAAGGTTTATTTCAAAAATAAAATGCTATGTTTCTTTGCTCAGAAATAAAGTAAATATCCATTTGAAATATATTTTTGAAAATATTATTAATAGTATATTTGGTTCAAGGGATCGAAGACTAGGTAATACAATTTTCAGGGAATATGTCCAATTATTTGAACCAAATAGGATAAACTAACTCTGTGTAATTTAGATTTTTAATTTCTAGGAATCTGATTCCTTTCAAAATAGTAGATTTTCATTGCACTAGTACAGTAGTGCAATGGAATTGGATTCCTAGATAAAAACAAAAGTAATTGAATTACCTCAAGCAAACGTTAATTTTAGATTTGAATTTAATTTTCTGAAATTCAATTCCAAGAATTGGATTACCCTATAATTGAATTCCTAGGATTCTGATTCTTCTGACCAAACGAGGTGTAAGTGAACAAGTGTCTTCTTCTATTGACCTTTTGTTGACTCTTTTAATATCAAGACGATTGCCATTTCCCTCTCCTTGATACACTGTTAGTAACAATTGTGTAACATAACTTTTACACTCTTTTCTGACACATTAATAGAAAACTCTTCTCACTCAATATTTCTTATGGTATTAGATATATAAGTCTGATTCAAAATCCTAAAAAATTTCTTAACATTTTTATTAATTATGTGATTCAACCTCTTTTTCAACGACTATAGATTCCGATCATCATTTTGATGTCCCTTTTCAACATCTTTATCATCTTTTTTCAACATTGTTTCTGTTTTTTGGTTTAAATCTGGATTTTTCAACAAATTTCTTCAATATTTTTCTTGAAGTCGTTAATGGCTACTATCATAAATATATATAATCAACATCAAACTAATAATCAAATTCAAAATCCTCATAACATATGGTCTTCAAACAATACCGGTGCAAGTTTTTCCGTTCGGACTCTGCCTACACCAAATTTTCTTTACCATTTACTAATATCTCAAATTTTGTTTCCATCAAATTGGATTCAACCAACTATTTGTTATGGCAAGATCAATTTGAGTGATCTTGATATCGACTGATCTTTATGGTTATGTTAATGATGAATATTAAGAACCACCAACATAAATTGTTACCGATGGAGTTCCATGTCCTAATCCAAGATCTATTGGAGAAAGATATATCGGTTTGTTGCTAGCTGCCTTAAAACTACTTTACTGTTACCATCTCAGGTGATATTCTTGGTCTTTCTTCTGCTCTTGGTATCTGGTTATTTCTTGAGACTAGTTTTAGAACATAATTTGTGGTTAGGTTCACCTTGTAATCGAGTGGATTACTTTGAAATTATTAATCTTGCTTGATCTTACATCAAGGAGTTTCAGATTTGGTATCATTGGATTACAAATCTAAAGAAACATCTCTGACTCTCAATTAATCATTTATATCCTTGATATTTTGATTGTAGAGAGTGGTTAGAAAATATATTGATTCATTATTGTTTGTAATACGACCTAAAGGAATCGGGTTCAAGAAGTCTTTACAGAGGTAAAACAACACTTGACAGAGGATATTGTTAGGTGATTCACGTGCATATGCCAGATTAGTTGTAGGCGCAGGGAAATGAGGAACATCCAACTATTCTTATGTGTTCTGCGAAGCTGAGCACAAGTGTTTGTTTGTTACTGCTTCAGAACTACAATGGTTTTCTTACTTGTTTGCTGACTTGAACATAATAATTAACTATCCTATTATGACAATACTAATGTTATATGTTTAGCATCTAACCCTATCTTCATACCAATACCAAAAATATAGAAGTTGATTTCCATGTTGTCATGGAGCTCGTGAATTTTAACAGGTGTCACATGTCAGTTCTGAAGCTCAAATTGCTGATGTTTTCACAAAAGAGAAATGTTATCCTACTTTCTTTACTCTTCTATATCAGTTGATGGGGTCTTCTTAAGTTGTTGAGGATTTTACTTCTACTGCTAGCTCTTCTCTCTAAATGTTGAGCTTTTTGCTTCTATGTTTTTCTTTTGTTGCTTGTTTGAGAAAGTGAGGTTAAGTTTCTTCTATTCTTTATGTTCAAGCTTATTTCCGGTAACCCTTATCAACTTGAGGGGGTGCATTAAGTGCATAGGTCAAGTCTTCTTCTTTTGACCTTCTAATGACTCTTTTAGTATCAGGACGATTGTCCTTTCCCTCTCCTTTATATAGAATCCTCAATTGAGGAATACTTTTATAAATTTAGGGACACTCAAGATTATATAGAACTAGATTTTGGCTAATGTTTTTTTTTTAATGTTGAAATATATATCCTGTCCTAAAAATAAAAAGAAAACCTAATTTAATATCTTCTTCGTACCATTGCCGATTTCTCCCTTTTTTTTTTCTTTTTCTTTTTTTCTTTCCAGGCCTAATACAATCAAATTCAGGTCTGGCTTGACGGCAATAGTAAAACTTGTTCATCGGGATTTGGTTAAATGTGTGGGCCGCGAATCAAGAAGTTTAATCGAAGAAAGGCATCTAAAGATACTGAAGAATGCTCCTTTTTGGATGTTGTTCAGTCTCATCAAGTAAAAATGGTGGTCCATTGGTGAAACAGTAAAAACGTTTGATGGATTAGAGATGATAATTTGTAAGTTCGATAAAAATTCGGAAAAACATATTTCTTATTGATAACAAGGTGCTGACATCCTGGGGATGCAAATCATAAATGACAAAGGAATAGAAAAACCCAAAACTAAGCATAAAAAGGAGGACTATCGAGAGGATAAATGTGTTTATTTATCACTAAGCATATTTTAGTGATAAATCAGCTGGTGATCATCTGAGAATCAGTTTTGTAAGAAAAAAGTTATTGGAAACGGTTACTACCGAGGGAAAAGAAGAGGATTTTGTAAAGTTTTTGATACTTTTCATGGCTATTACATTCTTCTTTTCTAGATGGAGAGGTTGTCGCATCCCTTTTAAATGATTATCATCCCTTACACAACAGTTGGCATTGGTACAAAATGAAAGCAATACCCTCTTGGATACTGGGGAATAAAAGCCAGCATTGTTCTATGACGAGATCGAATATCGACTTCTTAGAGTCAGTATATCCTTCGTCTTAACATAATGCCGACTGTGACTCTATACTTGTATCACATAAATCACATAATTAAAATATAAGTTTAATCTTAATAATATTTGGTGATACTCATAGTAAATTTAATCATTGTTAAAATTATTTGGATAAACGGTTCTTCAAATTACTTCATAATATTTTTTTTCTTTAATATCCTCTAATTTATAAAAATATTTTCCAATTGAGGATTCTTTATATACTACTTGTAACAACAATCATGTAAGATAATTTTTACACATTTTTCCGATACAAGAATACAAAACTCTTCTCTCTCAGGATTTTTGATATATGTACAGCAGTTAAAATATGTTGAAAAATACATGATCAAAATACAAGAACAGATTTTCGTTTTCTCTCGGTGCTTCTTCTTCACTCTCTAGATACTAGAAAACCACCCTAGATTCCAGCTTACTCTGTTCCTCCACATCGATATCGTATTACCAAGTGTTCTACATTCATTAAGCAAAGAACAGGTAAATTTGTTTATATAATCATGCTTACTCCTGATTTTCAAGAATTTTTTCCCGATCAGACAAAACATCAACAATGCCATGTTGCCGAGATCTGTCCCTAGTGAATTGGAGCTCGCCACTGTAACTCGTATTTTGAATTTAAATTAGTCTAGTGACTCAAAATATGCATAGAGACTTATTTTCCGTCAATGTGACCCAAATGTTCCATGCAATCGAAAAATTTCTAAGTTACTCAAAACCTGCCTCGATAAACAAAAGAACTGCCTCATGATCAAAATTTGTGTTTAATAACCAAACTCTGCCTCGATGACAAAAAATCCCATGTCACCCAAAACCATGTGATCAGGAACTACCTTGTGGGTTAAAATTTTGCATATACCATGTGACCTAAAACTCGACTTCGCCCAAGTGTTTTTTTACGGTACCCAAAATTTGCTAATTGATCCAAAACTTGCACGTGGTGCAAAATCTGACTAGTGACTCAAAATCTGCCACAGTAGTTCGGAATTTGTCTCATGACAAAATTCTGATCATGAGCTAGAATCTGATGTTGTGATATTTTTGTAAGAGAGATATGTAGCACCCCAGGAGTATAGTCGTAAGGATAAAACTTAAAGGAATTGACGGAATGACACCATCAGGAGTGGAGCCTGTGACTTAATTTAACTCAACACGTGAAAACTTATCAGGTCCAGATATAGTAAGGATTGACAAACTGGAGCCTGTGACTTAATTTAACTCAACATGTGGAAACTTACCAGGTCCAGACATAGTAAGGATTGATAAACTGAGAGTTTTTTTTTTGATTTTATCGGTGGTGGTGCTTGACCGTTCTTAGTTGGTAGAGCCATTTATCTGGTTAATTCCGTTAACGAACGAGACCTCAACCTGCTAACTAGCTATGCGGAGGATTCCCTCCGTGGCTAGCTCTTAGAGGGACTATGGCCGATTAGGCCACGGAAGTTTGAGGTAATAACAAGTCTGTGATGCCCTTAGATGTTCTGGGCCGCATGCGCGACACATTAATGTATTCAACGAGTATATAGCCTTGGTCGACAGGCACGAGTAATATTCAAAAAATTTATTGTGATGGGATAGATCTTTGCATGCACGCACAACGTGTTCACTCGAGACAACTTGTCTCTGGTGCCCGTATTTCTCTTGTCCTATTCAACATGAGATGCTAGTTCGACTAGAGACGGTTATTGCAGGGGAACATGTGTTAGCGTATGAATAGTGTTTGGTCCTCGTGTGTTGGTTGGCTGCCCGCCCCGCGCGGTGACCGACAAGCATGAGTACCTCTTCAGTCCCATCCCATGTCTTCCCTTAAGGAATGACTCGTGTTGGTTCTTGTGTTTCCCTCACCCATCGAGGAACGACAACTCGCGAATGTGTAAACCCAAGCTTAGCGGTAAAGAAAAATGGGGTGATACCTATTATGTCTCACTGCTCGGTCAATAAGTGGGTGAAAACCTCCTTTTCTTGCCGAAAAGAACCGAACTTAGGGCGAAAAAACTGCCAAGAAGTAACCCTGCCTGTGTACCTACTGCAAAGCTTGTCCTCATCCAGGATTAAAGGCAAGGTAGTGATAGGCGTGACGAGCCAACGTAAAACCCATCTATACACTTATGAAATGAACCCTTCAGATATGACGTTGGGGCGTCACCCTCTTAGCGACGTGTTATACCGGAACCCGATTATAATGATAAATGAGCAAGGGCCAGGTCTCCACCCTCTAGTGGCGCGCCATATCGGGACCTGGGTATGGTGTCAAGTATACAAGGTATGGACAGTATCCCTATTAAAAAAGCGCTACATCGGCAGTGTCAAGTGAGCAAGGACCTTCGCATTTTTCTCGACGAGTACGGGGGGCAAGGAAGCTAGAATGTCGGGTCCTTAACTGAGAAATTAAAAAAGATAGTTGACACAGCGTGTAGGAGGCGTGTAAATATCTTGCACGTCCAAGAAAAAAAATGGGTCGGCAAGAAGGAAAAAAAAGTATAGGGCACATACTTCAAGCTATGGTATTCAGGAGAAACTCGGACCAAGAACGGAGTGGGGATCTTGATCGATAAGAGCCTCAAGGAGGGAGTGATCGACGTTATAAGGCAAGGCGATAAAGTCATTCTAGTCAAACTCCTAATCAACGACACGGTTTTGAACGTTATCAACGTTTATGCTCCCCACGAGCGATCGAGTGAGGAAGATAGGAATATTTTTTGGGATGCTCTAGACGGGATGGTAAGGAGTGTGCCTCTCAACGAGAAGCTTATCATTGGAGGATATTTCAATGGGCATGTGGGAACAAGCGGTAGGGGATGCGAAAAGGTACATGGAGGCTTCAGTTTTAGTGATAGAAACTAGGGAGGTGAAGAAATCGTAAATTTCGCTGTCACGTATGATCTTATGATAGCCAACATTTTCTTCAGAAAGAGGTAATCCCATCTAGTTACCTACACCTGTGGACAACACGTTATGCACATCGACTATATCCTTGTTGGGAGAAAGGACAAACGAGAGTGCTTAGACTGCAAGGTCCTACCGGGTAAATGTATTGTCATGCAACATAAGCTCCTAGTTTCCGACTTTCGGTTTAAAACACGTTTACATCGAAGAAACGGCACTAAGGTGACAAGGACAAACTGGTGGAACCTCAAACAAGAAACGGCCTAGGAATTCAGGGATATGACGTTGGCAGAAGGGGTACTAAGCGTTCAGGGTGAGGTAGGACTGCACATCGGGCAGTCGGTTTGGTTTTGAAGCAAAATCATCTACCAAATCTTCTATGGGCGGGTTTTGATATTCAAAACCATCTACCAAACCGTTCATAGGCGGGTCGGTTTAAAACCATACCGAGTCGGGTGATTCGGTTTTGGGTTTTTACGGTTTAAACCATGGTAATGCACATTTCGTCCACGCTTTTAAGTAAAGTTCATATCAATTCAGCAAATATGACAGACTTCTTAGTTATAAAGATATTAAAAATATAATCTTTATAATTTACACCAACATCTATTTACCTGAAAGACCAAATAAAAATAATTACTAACACCTCTTTTACAAAGTTCCTTTAATAGACACTTTCTGAGAACATAGATTACAAATTTACAAAACAAATTCAGATCTCTAGTAACAACAAAAATCAATAATTTGATCCCAAATATGAAAACATAAAAAATAAAAAATTTAAATAAAACTTGAAACTTTGGGTGAAATTCAAATTCAATTGACCTAAAGATGGATGGGTAAGATTAAGAATAATCAATGGCTATGATCAATTGGTTTATATGGGTGAGTGCGGTCGATTTTCATACTAAACCCGTGAACCGAACCATCATCAACGTTTATGTAATTTGGAAACCATATACCAAGTCGCAACGGGCGGGTTCGGTTAAATAAACCGTGTTTGTGTCGGGTTCGGTTTGACGGGTCGGTTCCTATGCATCTCTAGGGTGAGGTGAATAGCATGTGGGAAGAAACCGCATCACACATTCGGAAATTGGCCACAGAAGTATGCGAAATATCTAAAGGGAACGGACGCAGGTGGAAAGATACTTGGTGTTGGAACGACGAGGTACAAAAGGCGATTAAGGAAAAGAAGGAATGCTACAAGGATGTGCATCATCACGGTAGCGAGGCGTCGAGACTAAAATATAAAACGGCAAAACAAATCGTAAAGCGAGCCATAAGTGAAGCAAGGGGTCGGGCATATGAAGACCTGTACCGGAAGCTAAATTCAAGAGAGGGTGTAAACGACATTTATAGGATAACAAGTCGTGAGAGAAAGACGCGTGATTTAACCCAAGTTAAATGCATCAAAGACGAAGACAACTGAATTCTGGTGAAGGGCTCGGAGATTAAGAACAGATGGAGAGATTATTTTGATAAACTCTATAACGGGGAGGAAGGTTCAACAACAATCGATGTTGATTCTTCGGCTGAAGGTACCATTGGGGGAGACGTTCGGAGAGTCCATGAGAGCGAGGCAAAGTGGGGGATAAAACTAACAAATGGAGGAAGGCGGTAGGACCGGATAACATCCCTATTGAGGTTTGGAAATGCCTTGGGGATGATGGGATAACTTAATTAACCAAGTTTTTCAATGTCATCCTCGAGTCGAACAAGATGCCGGATGAATGAAGGAGAAACGTCATAGTCCCGATTTTCAAGAATAAAAGAGATATTCAAAACTACATGAACTATAGAGGAATCAAACTAATGAGTTACACAATGAAGCTATGGGAGAGAGTCATCGAGCATCTCGTACGAAGGGAGACAACGGTTTCGATAAACCAATTTGGGTTTATACCTGGGAGATCGACCACGGAAGCGATTTTTGTAGTCCGTCAACTTATGGAGAGGTATAGGGAGCATAAGAAAGACCTTCACATAATATTTATCTATCTAAAGAAAGCTCACGACAAAGTCCCGCATGAGGTTCTGTGGTAGGCTCTCGAAAAGAAGGAAATCACAACCAAATAAGTGACCCTGATCAAAGATATGTACGAGGACGCGGGAACCAGTGTCGGAACATGTGATGGAGTGAATAGCGATTTCCCAATCAAGATAGGTTTGCACCAAGAGTCAGCTCTAAGCCTTCATATTTTTGCTCTAGTAATGGATAAAGTTACGAGGGACATCCAAGGAGAACTTCCTTGGTGCATGCTCTTTGCGGACTATGTGATGTTAATTGGCGAAAGGAGGAGCGAGGTCGAGGGACAGCTGAGTGTTGGAGACGGGTTGTGGAATCGAAGGGTTTAGAATCAGTAGAACTAAAACCGAGTACATAAAATGCGAATTCAATGACGTTAGGTCCAACGACGGGGATATCTCTTTGGACCGGCAAATCGTGCCTAGGAAAGGCTCCTTTCGTTATTTAGGGTTGATGCTTCAAGGCGACAGAGGAATTGAAGAAGATATTAGTCATAGGACGCGTGTCAGGTGGGCGAAATGGTGACACACAACGTGCATTCTGTGCGATAGAAAAGTCCCCCAGAAACTCAAAGGAAAGTTCTGTAAGACGACGAAGACCGGCGATGTTGTATGGTGCGGAATGCTGGGCGACAAAAAACCAGCAATGTAGATAGGTACATGCAACGAAGATGTGTATGTTGCAGTAGGCCTGTGGGCCTGTTGACATACGAGATTTAACCGAATTCAGAACGAGGATATACACAATTGACTTGGGGTAGCTCCGATTGGGGAGATGCTCATTCATCGTCGTTTGCGCTGGCATGGGCATCTCCAGCGAAGGCCTCCGGATGCACCAGTACAAGTAGGGATCTTAAGGAGTGTCGACGGAACGAAGAGAGACAGAGATCGGCCTAAATTAACCTGGGGAGAGGTGGTGAAGTGAGACTTGAAAGGTGAAACTTATCTGCAGATCTGGTGCTGGATAAACGCACGTGGAAATCAACGATCCACGTTCTTGAAGTATGATACAATTTTATTGTATCTTTGAGTTTATTTTTAACCTACCCAACTTGTTTGAGAATACACGCTTTATTTGGGTGTTTGGGAGATACGTAGAACCCCACAACGGCACTACCCATATACACGGTCTTATGATATTAGGAGCTCCATGTTGATCTGTTTGTAATCATTTATAATCTCAGAACTCTTTATGTCGAGTCCATTGGTAAATTATTTCTGTTCAATTGTAGATCCGTAATCATGGGTGGTAGTCTTTCCCTACTTCATCTAGAGACCTACCTCGGTCTGTTTGTATAATCTGTCCGAGATGCAGAGCGGCTCGCAACAACAACAAAAATCCAATGTGTACTAGAGTTATCACGAGCCATTGTATTACACTCCGCCAACGTCTCAGGCTCCCCAGCCACAGTGGGTCCACAAACAGTTCAAAGGGTCTTGCGTACTGGGGAGAAGACACCTATTCCTCCCGGGCAATAATGTGAGTTTAATCAGTCGATAGATGTACATGGTAAAATGGCATTCACTGCCAACTCTTTTTCAGCTGATGCAGCCACCGTATCCATTCGGTGCTCTATGATTGGAGTTCCTTCAATAATTGTAGGTTGTTGTACTGGTGGGAGATTTTGGTGATTCTCCAAGGGCAACAAGGGTTTCTCTAGGAAAGAACTGCTTACAACACAATTCTACCGTCTCTGTCATGTTCTCAGAGAGAACACAAAAAACATACATGCTAGATTTCACTATTTCTGCTTCTGTCTGGAACTTGCATTCTCCACCAGATTCTGCAACTTCCGTCCGCAAAAAACATACAAGCTAGTCCAGGTTCTATAGCTTAAGTCGAGATAGAGTGATTGAACAATCACAAGTTGAGTTGCTTATGCAGATCTAATTGGACTCTTCAACAATCAAGATTTTATTTCAATTTTTTTTTGTTGTTGCTTTCAGCTTATAATGTGTATACATGGATGTCCTCAGTTGTGAGTGAACAACTTGATTGTAGGAAAACAAAATCATTAACTGGAAAAAGTAATAACTTATCAAAAAATATAATGAAACGACCATCCCGAGTTTTTACGCCTTCGTCCAATAACATTGTTTACAGGAATAAATGAAGAACCAATACAAAATGAGATAACAAAGAAACCCATGGCAAATCAATTGAAAGAGAACAAAATATGATTGTTCATGGATTTCTTATGTTTTCCTTTAAAACAAACAACAATGGCAGAAATATATATACACTCAATGGAACAATAAACAAAATACAGAATAAATTTACTTGACATCGTATTCTAAATTTCTAATAGAAACCCCTACCTCCTCTAGACTGATAAAGCTCTAATCTACTTTTAGTCTCAGGCAAAAGTGTGTCTAGTGTTGGATGTTGAATCATATATGCTTGTTTTGATGCCCACTCCAGAACTGTAAGTACTTCTGCCTGAGCTAATTCCTCACTATCTGGTACATGATAAGCAACATAACATAACAATACCAAAGACGAAATCTGAACTTTCTGTTCGGAGAAATACACAAGTTGGATTAGATGCTTAACTCCACCTGCAGTGATGATAGCCTTCGCATGATCAAGGTGGAGATAATTACCTGAACACGCAAATTTGGTGAGAGCAATTGCTGATTCTCTTGTAATTTCACTTTCCTTCTCATCCAATAATTTCACTAACGGACCAATAATCCTTGTCTCGGTTGCTTTGAAAGTCCTAGCCAAATGACCCATTGCTTTGATGCAAGGGATTAGGAGGTCTGAATCACCATTCTCGATAACTTTCAAAACTTGATCCACGACGGCCTTAGCAGCTGGAGAATTAGGTTTGAATGCAGATCGTCTTAAGTCAGGATCTTCTTCCGCAACAGAAGCAATTTCCATCAATGCCATAGCGGAATTGTATTGAACGTCATCTATACCCTTTTCAAGTAATACAGCAAAACATAATAACGCTCTAGACTCAGTGATACTCTTACATATAGATGAATTCCCCTTTGCAAGATGCCACAACGCTTTAGCTGCCATAGCTTTCATTGCAGTCTTGGTAGCTGGGTCTTCCAGTTCCCTCCCTTTTGCTGCTGATGACAAATGGTGACTGCTTTTGCTATCAAGGGAGTGATTCTGATGATGCCCAGTAGAATTAACAACAGGTTGGAATGGGCTAACTGGTGATCTCTGTCCTACATTGCTAGGAATAGCAGCCATTGTGTGCTTAACTACATTATGCATACCGAGGGTATTTTTCCCCATTGGATGAGGGAAGTGACCCAAAATCTGTTTCTCCTCCCCATTAGCTCCATTAACATTATTGTTGGGGGTGGCAATAAGGGTGTTGGTGTTGGAAATAGTGGAACCAGTTATTTGGTTACCATGATTACTAGCAACAACAACAGAATGAATAGACAAAGCACTTTTATTACTAGTAATAGCATACTTACTATGTTCTTGAATCGTTTCGAATGCGAGATGCCCCACGAGTAATCGAATAATATTGTTCTCAGCAAAATGATCTTGACATTTAGGATGATTGTTTGTCAATTCAGAAACAGCCCAAGCAACCATAGACTGAACTTTCATTGGACCATCTTTCAGAATCTTCGCAAAAACAGAGCAGACACCAGCATGAATCATATGTTCAACACTCTCAGGATCACGACCTAGTAAACCAATAGCTCTAGCAGCATTTTCTTGACCTTCAACTCTGCCTTCTTTAACCAATTTCAATAACGGACCAACTCCACCTTCTTCAATAATCAATTTCCCATATCGATAATTGTCACAAGCTAACGAAACAAGCGAAGCAGCCGCATCAGATCGATCATCAATAGATCCATTAACAAGAGTAGCAATTTGCTCCCAAATTAGACAAAGAATTGGTTCATTTGCAGCAATTGGAGGTAACCCTAAATACTCATCATCTCTTCCATCAGCTCTAGCAGCAGAAACCCTCAGAAGCCATGAAACATCACCAATAGAATTCTCTAAATTCCCAGACATTTTCTTGAATTGAGTAGCTGGTATAATAGTAAAAACTCTTTTCATTAAATTCTTACTAGCACAACATTTAGTAACTAAAGCTAGAGCTTTATCAAGAACTTGTTCAGTATCATCAATAATTCTGCGTGTTGGTCTTTCGTATAAATCAGAACTTGCTCTTGCCGCTTGACGAAGAAGTGCTGCTAGTTTCTCAGTCTTTGATTTCAATTCTGAACATTCTTGTTTAAATGAGTGTGGATCTTCAGCTAATTTTGATACTTGATCAGCTAATTGAATCGGCTTGGCTAAGATCTGTTTCACTATATCTGCCATTGAAAAAAATAAATGAAAATCAAACCCTAATAACAATCCGATTTGAGATCCCCAAATCTTGAGTGAAAAACAGTGGTGGTCTGGGTTTTCTTTCTTCTTTTCGTTGAGTTATAAGACTTGGACTCTACAAACAAAAAAATAATCTTTTACATGAGTCAAAAGAGTTTACACACTTGTGACTGGTTTACTTATTTCACAACCTGGTATGACAAGGAGGAATCAGTCTCTTCTCATTACAACCCTTGATTTGGTTTTTGTTTGTAAAGACTGACGGACGTGATGAGTTTAGATCTTTCAGTCAACTTTAGGAGGAGAAAATTATAAATAATGTATGGGTTGACGGAATTGAGGAGTTGGTGGTTTTAGTATATTACGTAACAGTCGGATGTACAGATCTCTTTTTTGTAAGAATTTTTTACACGTTTTCTTGCTTTCTTATTATCAGAAAAATAATAATGTTGGAGAAAAATATGCTTATCGCCGGTCAGTTTGAAGAAGAGTTCTTAGGCACATATCATATGGACTGATCAAACAGTGAAAAAGATTGTCTTTTTTATTTCATTTGATTTGGGGGCCTAAGAGCGTCCACAATGATCCGACTATAAGTCAGACCAAAGATCAACTTTAGTCTTTAGTCCGGTTTTGGGTGGCGTAGTGGAGCGACAGTATTTGAGGTTTAGTCCAGAAATACCACTGTAACAGACTAGATTTGAGAATTTTTCTGGACTAAACATGGTTTAGTCGGGCGGGTTTGTAGTGTTTCGTCTATCATCAAGCGGCGTCGCAGTGTACCGCATGGAATGAAGCATTACTCTAGGACAACGCTCAAAAATACGGGCGGTATCCTAGGAATACGCCTGATCAAGCGCTAGCCTAGAATTACGCCTGATGAAACGAAGCTCTAGGATCACGCCCACTAACAGGCACAACGCTACAATACCGCTCAGTTGGAGCGTAATCCTAGGATACCGCCTACAATCAAACGTGTTGCTAGGACTCCGCTCAGATATAGGCGAGGTGCTAAGACGCCGCTCCCTGCTAGGCGCGCCCCTAGAGTCCGCCTGAATAATTTGTTACCGTTTTGTTACCGTTGTCGACGACTATAATTTGTATTCTGATACACCAATAAATAAATGAATTTATATCTATCATTCCCATTTTAAATTCACATCTTTTACATTTCATAGAAAATTTATAATCTATCGTTTTCATAATTATGGCTTACAAAAATTTTAGGCTTACTGCAGAGAATTTTACCCTAGAGGAAGATTTATCCCTATGTCGAAGCATAGTATTCATTATCCATCAAGGAGTCATGAACGTCGATGAATGGTTCAATGAACATGCAATGGTTAGAAGATATTCATGCTAACTTTTGTAATGAAACCGGTAACCCCAATAACCGGAATAGAGCAGGCCTTTTTTGACGATATATGGAAATCACAAGGGAAGTACTAGAATTTTCTTCTTTAACCGCTAAGGTGAATGAAAAAAGAATTAGGAATGAAACTGATGATGAAGTTGTTGCCAGATCTCTGGAGGAATGGAGAAGATGGAAACGTTCAAATTTCAGGTACCAACCTCACTTCGAGATCCTAAGGGTGATGGAAGAATACAATCCTTTTGTGTTGATTATTCTCCGAAGATGTGAAGAACGTCGTGCCGGGCGTGATACGACCCGTTGAAGGTTTGATAATAGGTTTGCTTAAGTGTTTAAGTGTAATCTATTGATTTATTATATTTCATCTCCTTTAATGTTACGCGATGTATGCCTTTTCGATTCAATGAGATGATGTTACAAAATAAAGTTACTTCCGGTTACAACCAAACTTGAGAAAATATTTGAAAACTTTCCAGAATACGAAGATAAAGTTAAAAAAATACTACCGATTACAATCAAACTCTGACAAAAGTTCGAAAAAATCTCAAAATCGGTTGATAAAGTTAGCAGTTACTTACGATTACACTTTAGACTTAATGAACTCGTAGCTTTCAACAAATGTGAACTCTTCTCTTTTTTCCTGATAGTACTGCATTTTTGCGAGATCCTCCTAAACAAGCATAGGAAGAAAAAAAAAATTCATCAAGTTTACTATGTTGTTATTGGAAGACCAAACAACTTAGCTTACGTAAAAGATACTTACAAATTGTTGGAGCGACAAGCCTAAATGGGTGGGGTTAAAGATCCGTTGTTGTATAGCTATATAATTAGTTATCCCTATTCGGATAAGTTGGTATCTATCATGAATTTGTTCAAGAGATCTTTGCTTTGGATTTCCATATTCTCGAGCATATTGGATGTAGATCCTCGCCCAAAAGGTTTCAGGTTCAACCCTTCCAGCTATGACATCTTCACGTAGGGTTTCATTATGTCAGGTTTTGATTATAACCAAATCTTCAGCTGAATCAAATGTTGCCATGTTTGTAGGTAGAGTTATGAAGTGAATTACAAAGAGGAGATGATTAAATGAAATTTGTAGAGTGTATGAAACTAGGTGTGTGTGGTATTTTGGTAGAGAAAACAGATGTATTTATAGGATAAAGAGAGAGACTTAACGGCTAGTATTTTCAAAAAGTTACTACTTAGCATGAATTCTCTCTAAATACAGAATAGATCATGAATTCTCTCTAAATAACTCTAACTCATTACTCCATTTTCAAATGAGACAACTGTTCGGCTAGCAAATGAGTTTGTAATTTATAATTAAAAAAAATAACATGAGCTAATAAGTAGAGCTAAACTCACTTTCGCAGGCATCGCGGCTACACTTAGCATGTGCAGCAAGCCTTTAAACCCCTAGGTGCCCCTAGCGGCCGAGTTGTGTCTCGGGGAGGGGGGGGGATTTACAAGAGATTTACCCACAAAACATATCCAGAGGATTTACAAATTTTTAATCCTCACCAAAATCTGACCATAAGTGTTCGATCAAGTCATTTCGCAAACGAATATGAGTATCTTTGTCGAATACTGCACGTCGGCGTTGGTCCATTCTCATTCTCGAAAGTTCAGCAGTGTTGTGTCTAGAAATATTTACCAGTGCAAAGTGGCTGCGTTGATCATACTCATGCGGCCAATCACCGGGTAAACACTCATCCTCCAGTATCATATTATGTAGAATGATTACAGTTTTCATTATATATGCTAGTACGTCTGGATTCCACATTCGTGTTGTTTGCTTGATGATTGCAAATTGATTTTGCAGTACCCCAAAGCCTCGTTCTACATCTTTTCGGCAACCCTCGTGCATAACAGAAAATTTCTATTTCTTCTGAGAATCTGGATGTTTAATCGACATCACAATAGTAGCTATCTCCGGGTATATTCCATCACCAAGATAATACCCCATATCGTAATGATGTTCGTTGACAACAAAGTTCACAGCCGGTGTTTTCCCGTTGATTAGCTTTTTGAAAATATACGAACGGTTCATCACATTTATATCATTGTTAGAACCAGGCATACCAAAAAATGCATGCCAAAACCATAGTTCATATGACACCACTGCCTCCAGGATAATACTCTCGCTACCTTTGCACGCAGTGTAAGCACCTGATTCAGCCGATGTGCATTTATCCCATTTCCAGTGCATGCAAACAACACTACCAAGCATCCCCAGAAATCCCCTTTCCTTGTTCTCAGCAAGAAGAAGTTCAACATCACGCTTAGTTGGTGTGCGCAAATATTCTTTCTCATAGAGATGGACTATCGTCTTACAAAACCTACGAGTTGCTTCCAAAAATGTGGTTTCTCCGATCCGTAAATACTCATCTATTGCATCTGCTGCACATCCGTAAGCTAACATTCGTATTGCTGCAGTAACTTTTTGCTGAGGGGTTAATCCAAGAACACCACAAGCATCTTTTTTTTGAACAAAATAATTATTTACGGCTACGACATCTCCCAATATATGGTTGAATAATTCTCGCCGCATTCTAAATCTTCTACGAAATACATTAGGAGGAAACATCGGGTTTCTGCAAAAGTAATCTCTTCATAGAAGTTTTGCACCGGCATCACGTTCTCTTGGTATTTGGATACGAGTATGTGGCCAGTTCATACTTGAAACTATTAATCCCGCAGTGACTGCTTGGTTATTTTGGCTCAATGCAAGTGAACCTTCGTCTGATGAGTAATTACTATTGTTATCATCATCACCTAATGAAGAAGAAGAAGAAGAAGAAGAAGAAGGAAGAGGAGGAGGAATAGAAGAACAAGAACCATAGTACTGATTGTTATTTTGATAGTATGCCATTTGCTTTTTGATGGTTGTATTTTTGGTTTGTATAATTTGAGAAACGAGTGTTCAATTTATAGGAAAATTAAGATAAGATTTTGAGTTTTGAATTGACAATACACGGTTGGTATTTTAATGCAAAAACAGAGTTGAGGCAAGTGGGGTGGACAGACGAATCAGAGATATGAAATGTTGGTTGACAAGACAATACCAAATGACCAAAACGACAAAGGAATTTTTTTTTAGAGTTTTGAATTGACAATACAAAACTAGTATAAAGGATAAAATAAACGATTATAAATGTAAGAAAAATAATTTGAAAAGACAGTTCATATCTGAGAAAAGAAAAAGTTTTCTGTTCAACTAACAATTCAATGTTAATGAATTACTACTCTTCCGTATCTTGATTCTCGGACGCCGAGCGCGGGGGCATAAACGGAGGCAAAGATGATATGGAATTATAGTAGATTGCATTGTTGATGACGATCCCTGACCCATGGTGTTCCACATCGGTGGTGGCATATTCTGAGCATACGTGCCAAACCCAATGGGTGGTTGTTGTTGACGAAAATGGGCAAGCTGTGAGTTCAACATGTTGTTTTCATTTCGTAAACCCTGTATTTCTGCATCTTTGGCAATGAAAAAGTCCATCCTCTCCTTAGTTTCATTTAACGTAAAATTATGAAACACGTGGGTAAAATCAACATAATCTTGAACTAAATCATAAGCCGCGACCTGTTATGAAAAAAATAAAATAAAATTCTGAACTATCACTGTATACTAAAATCAAATTTACAATGTTTATTGTATACTTACGTATGGTAGCTGTTGTGGGGGAGGAATGGGTACATGTTCATGAGGACGTTGGATGTTGTGTTTAATACGGTCACCAGCATAACCGTACGTTTCAACCTCCTAATCGACTTTCGTGGCATATTTCTACAGGTTAGTCACATGTCGCCAATACTCCATATACAAATCATAGTTAACGACACGTACTAATTCACTTGCAGGGACCAGACAGTTTTCGCTCATCTCCTCAACCACGTCGTTGCTGAAGTTGGAAATACAACTAGGCGGGTTGCTAGGAACGCCCCATGTTGGATGGTTCTGCCTCCAACACCGATCTCCGAGATACATGTTATTCTTTATCCAAGAAAATTACAATAAACAAACAAACCAATCAGTTAACCGAAATTCAAAGAAAATAAAAAATATTCCAATGGAAATAAATTATAAACTCACAGTTCCTAGCCAAGGAAATATAACTCTTTTATCTGAGAGCTCTATAGCTTTCCGTCCAATTTCAGAATCCAGGACAATGATCAAAGATTCCCACGGTTTCCAGGTCATATCGTCTACAGACAACTGATTCAGAGAAGTCCTTGAACGAACAATATCAATACTCTTCCTCTTGCTTCCCGTCCACCGACAACATTTAGGCCACAGTTGTTCACTTTCAGGCAAAGGGTCCTTTGGACGACAAATGCCCAAATATTCGTACCCCCAAAACTAGAATGTCATGACAACCAATTGAATAAATAACTGAGCAACAAAAAAAAAATTAATAGAATTATAAATAACACTAACAAATTTACCTCCAAAATTTGGAAGGGTCCGGCCAATGAATTTTGTCCCCTGCCAGATGCGGCGAGACCGGATTACAATTTAGAAAATGCAGGAGTACCCCAGTCATATTCGTTAACTGCATTTAGATCCTCAAAAACAGCTAAACATCCACCATTAATATAGGTTTTTGCATTTGAAAGAAGAACTGACCCAAAACATACATATAGAAGGCTCTGGCCACTCTATCAGCAAGTCTACTATCATCGTTAGCCGCAACGAACGTTTGTGGATCAAAATATGTGCTCAAAAATTTAACCGTAATTGCATCTGAAACCCACTGGTAGGGAATACATTATCTTTACAAACCGCACTATCTTTAAGTTCATGAAAAATATGCTCACGGACATATTCAAATTGGAACTTCCCTGAGTCATACGGAACATGACTACCAATACCAATACTAATTCCTGTCAACATTACCCAATCAAGGGGTGTGAACCCAAACTCACCAAACGAGAAGTGAAAAGTGTTTATCGTATCCCAAAAGCGCTCAACAATATAGTCAATAAGTGCATGCGATGAATCTACTTCATCTATGGTAAGTAATCGGTCCCATCCTCCCTTTTCAATAATATATTTGACCCTAAGGCTATGTTTAACAATACCTTGGTAGGTCTGAAGGACCGATTTGAGGGAACCACGATGTGAAAACTTGAATTTGGCGTCGTTTGAATACGTAATATTGGTGGAGGCGTTTAGTATCTTCCACAACTGTATAGTGTTCCAACCCGGGAACCTCTGCCGTTTCTTCAATAATACGGTCTTCATCTGAATCCTCGACAATTTTAGTCTTCTTGACCCTCTTCTTTCAGCCAACGAATCTGGACGTCAAACTGCTCGACATCTGGGCAAACAGTTCGTACAACATTGAAAATCAAGAGTAATCCTCACAATGCAGAAAGATAAAAATCTACATTCATCAATAAATCAAGGAAAAACATAATAATTTTATAATTACAAAAGTAATTATCTAATTACATAATCGTATGTACCAACATACAAAAATCAAACATTCTTGAACAAAATTCATCATTAATAAAATACTTCAATATCAAAGCCCCAATTGTACCAAATTTTCATCAAAATTCCCCAATTGCAAATTCTTCCATAGACATAGGTTTTAAAACATAAACATTCCAAATTCCCAAATTTTCAAGACAATCTAGTCAATTCATCAAAAAATTAACCACAACCCAACTCAAATTAAACAACAACTTAATCAATTCTATCTTCAATTCAACAAATTATCATCAATTTTTTATACCCAATTTACAACATTCACATAAACCCTAAAAATTATCCCAATTCCATAATTACAATTTCTAAAACCTAAATATCTCAAGTTCATAATCACATGTTTAATCATTCCACATATATAACCAATTTAACTAACAAAACATAATAATAAAACATACTCTAAATTTAATTTACAAAATAAATATAATTTACAAAAAACAAAAGAAATTAGAAATTACCTTGATTGCGCTTGGATGTTTGGAAAAAGTTTGAGCGAAGCCTCAAAATCGTAGGCGGTTCTTTGGGAGATCGTTTGATAAGAACAGGGTTCAAGAGGGGGAGGCGGAAGAGGGTTTTCTTATGAAAAAAATAGGGTTCAGGAGAGTTGCGGCAGAAGAAAGGAAGATAGGATGGGGCGGGCTGCTAGAAACTCGCAGGACACCGCCCGTCCCATTCATCTCAAACTCTCTCTTCGCACATGTGCCACTCCACCAGGTGGGATTTTGGGACACCGCCCCATCAGGCGTGATGCTGGTACACCGGCTTTCTCTTGGGCATGGTCTTAGGATACCGTCCACTACCAGGCGTTATCTTCCGTGTCCGCCTCACTTCGAGCGTTATTCTAGGATTTCGCCTAGCTCAAGCGTTATTCTAAGACTTCGCCCTTCTTAACAAGCGCTATGCTGGTATACCGCCCAACACCAGACGTTGTATTAGGAAACCATCCGACTATTTACGGTTGTTCTTGGGCCGGACCAAAGACTAAATTTTTTAATCTTTGATCTTTTAGGATGGTCGACACACTGTGGACGCCCTAATCAGCTCTCTCTCTCCGATACATACTAAACAGTAGAACCGGTGTGCATGTTTAAATCGTTCATGCTCTTCTTCCGGAAAGATACATTTTAGACTTCTTCTCTTTTTTCTTATTTCTTGTAGCAATATACTAATGCACTAATGGAGCCCCTTGTTTACTCACTCACTGTGCACTACTTGAGTTAGACCATTTATTAAATTAATCACGACATAGTACCGTCTTGGGAGTAAGAAAACAGCTCACCATATCAAAAACTTGCAGATCTTCAGGTCCAACTATGATGCCTAGTACAGTAGAGGTACTTAATTTTTGGGTCTATGATTCGCCAGTAATTAAAACTTTATTATTTGGCAGTTGGTACCGGCTCCCAGAACTCCGCCTATGTACAGTCTTTTCTGCGTACCCTGATCCAAGCCAGGATAAAGAAGGATGGGACTGTGATAGGCACGGCGAACCGATGATTGAAATTTAACAACTCTCTTATTTGATATGCGGGGTATAAAATCACTTTGCCACGTATTTACATCCTAAGACATATATATGGGTGAGACGGATACAAGGCGAACACTCTGTTACATCTCAACCAGCGTAGGGATTTTTACCTATCTTCTAAAGTCGTGACACGTGGAAATCATTAACTCAACATCAACGATTAAATTTGAAATGGGTAGTTGGACATTAAACGCGCGATCAGAGCGGTCATATTAACAGTCTGTTAGCTGTCAGGACAGGTGGCACGATATAGTTCAACGAGAAACAGAGCTGCAAACATCAACACAACGAAGGATACTTGGCAAGCAATATGCGAAGCCAATATCTGCGAAGATGAATTCTCCTCCAAGAAAACTCTAAACGAGATAGTCTCTGCGAAGTGTCATGCGAAGTAAAAAGAGCTGTCATCCACTATCATAGTTTGTGTACAAATTTGAGCGAGAACAATGTAAAGAGGGTCGAATTTCTTGTGTAAGGCATAGTAAGAGGGAGCTTGTGAAGATTATACTTGTGCTTAGAGCTTGTAATCATCATCATAATCATAGTGAAATCACTCCCGTGGACGTAGGTTTTAACACTGAACCACGTAAAAAAAATTGTGTTCTTTACTTTTACTCGTAATTGTGTGAATCCAGATCATTAATCTTGACTTAGACTTGAGAGAGTTTTGTGAGGTAAGTACTTGGGTGTATTGTGGAATTTTCTGCAACTACAGTTGGTACTTCTTACATATGCAGCCGGGACACTGTTAAAAAATCTTGGGCAAAATCTCTTTCGTATTGTTAAATTTGTAGATATTCGGGAGATATTCAATTGTTGGTGCATTTTCGTTCTCTTGTTCAGTTAGATTAACGCCATGATATAATGAAACAATTCTCAAGCGTGAGTAATGTTAATACATGGGGACCGGAAGATAAAATGCCCCTGAGCCATGGCCTTGCAAAGCATATATTGTTGAGAAAATGCGTCTATTATCCAAATATCCTTAAAACATGGTTCTAATGGACAAGTAAACATTATGTATAGGTGAAATGGATATTACATTACCTAGACAATTATATCCCTCGTCTTTATTTTTTTTCTTTTTTTTATCCTTTCTCTCTCCTGTTTAAAACAAACCACCAAAAAATTTCATAACTTCCAAAATATATACCCAATTTTAATAAAATTTATATTTTTAGAAAGGATTTTAAATTATCTACAAAACAAGATCCATTGTTTATAATAAATTTTTAAAAAAATCGGAAAAAAAATAGCTAGGATGAAACTGGTTGCATCCTGGTTTAAACTAAAATAAAAAAATTATTCCAAAAATAGCTAGGATGAAACCGGATCCATCCTGGCTTAAACTTAGAAAAAGAAAATTATTCAAAAAATAGCCAGGATGAAACTGGTTGCATCCTGGTTTAAAGTTTAAACTAAGAAAAAAAAAATTATACTACTACCTGTTCCATATAGCACAACCACCACCACTACCAACATTTCAACTGTAACAAAACACCAAATTACTACAAACACCACCTTCAACATAAAAAAAAATTATCTAAATATGCAATATGAAACTAGATACATCCCGAGGAAAAATGTTCATTTGTCATATTATGCAGGATGAAACCATATACATCCTGACGGAATTTTTTTTTTTATCGGAATGTGTAGAATAAAATATTTCATCTAGGTTTAAATTGTAACGTACATGGTTTCATCTAGGTTTAAACTTAAAATATTGTATTCTGCAATTTAAATTTATTTTATATTAATAATAAAAAAAATAGTCGGGGTGAATCTGGATATAACCTTATTTAATCTTAGTTTTGCCCATTTGAACTAGGGTGTTTATGGATTTACAATCAAATTGTGATGATGTGATTTATCCTACCATACCACTTGGATAAATACTGTTATAAAAGGTTGTCATTAATATTATTGCAAAATTCAGTATGTGTTGGTCAAGAAAAAGCAACAAGTCCATGTTAAATGTTAATCCTTTAGAGAACTACCAGTTTCCTAATGAGTGTGCATCTATTAATAACACCAAACCACTTATTGAACAACTGGAACCACTAGGGAGGAGGAAATGGAATTTTTCTTACTTACCCAACTTCTTAGACGTCTCTTCGAGAAAAAGGTTCATTCATATTGAGAGCAAAACTAATCAGACCCGACAGACCAATCATGAATTGTAGCTTCTATTTTTTTCCTTCTCTACGCATTCAACTTCAATCTTCCACAAAGTAGCTAGCTGGGGTTCATTTTACCTGGTAATAACATGTTGATTTAATAATTCACTAAACTATTTTAAATTTAAAAATTAATCCATATCTACTGCAGTGAGCTAATTCAATTTAAATTATTGCAATTCTAAAATTTGGATTTTATAAACTTAATAGTTACAATTGTATAGGTGCTCAACTAGTTACTATTTGTGAATTCTAATGTCACAAATCCATTCCCATTCTTTGACTCCTATCCTATGGATTTCCAAAATTTTAATATTTATGTAGTCGATCTCACGACTGTACTCACTTCTTATGTAAACAAACTTGGTATCACCTTTGTTTATCATCCCGGGTTGGCTGCTGGTTATGATGATATCGCTTAAGTTTCAGAGGAGGACGTTTCCAATGACTTGTTTCTATATATGAGTGATCATGAAGGGTTTGATTTTCTAGTTTGGTTTAAATCAATAGTGGAAGATACAAAGAAGAGGGTATATTAGTACATTAGTTCTTCAATTTTTTGGGCAGAATACCCAAATTGGATATTTGGAAAATATCTCATAGGAATATGGATATTAGAATAGTATGATATTTTAGAAAAAAATTACACCCAGAAAAAAGGAACTATTAGTTATACAACCAATTAATTGTATATTGTTTGAGATGCCTTCGATTGCAGGTTTAAAAAAAATTGTTCTTTAGAGACGGTCTGTAAATATCTACATTGGGTTCTTTTTTTATTTGGATTTTCTTGGGTTTCTCATCAAACTCAAGCATGGAAGAAAAGTGGCGGATTATACGCAGGATATATGCCAAAAGAATACACCAGATTTTATCACCGTGATAAAGAAATATCATGGGCCATTGCAATCAAAACCCCGACCCTACATGAGTAAATACACATATTCCTAATAGGAGTATATGTCGCCAAATGCATATGGATTTGGAGATCTCGAATGGAATGTCATTTCTAGGAATTACTATATAATCCTAGATTCAAGACCCATTTACCTTTTAATCCACCCATTAAACCATGTTTAATCTCTGATTGATTTTTTTAGTCGCTGGTCCATCCCATATGTGAGCATCTAATGTGTTTTTTTTAATTTCCGTTTTACCCTTCTGCAACTAACATATTAAAGAAGAAGAAGATAACGATTTAGGTTTTTAATTTCAGATCTGTTTTTTTTTTCTCTCTCTGTTTCTGCTAATGCTCTGTAATTTAGGTTTTCAATTTCAGATCTGTAAGAAGGAGAAGAAGATGATTTTGGTAAAGAAGAAGAAGATTCGAGAAGAAGAAGAAGAAGAAGAAGAAGAAGAAGAAGAAGAAGAGGAAGGAGATACAAATTCATAAATTTTTGGGTTTTGTTTAAACTTTTTAATCTTCTTCATCTTGATTTGATATTCAATGTTGGAAGATGAAGGTTGTCTATTCAAACGATATGATATAGTCGATTAAAGTGATGATTACTCCTATTTTCTGTTTCGGGTTAGTGTTATTTCATTTTTTTATGATTAAAAGTTGGTTATTTCAACATGTATTGTGGGATTATACTCTTTTTCCTTCAGTACATATTTTCTTGAGTACATATCAATATATACAGTTGGATCAATATGTACTGTTGGACCATCTACTCTATTTCCTTCAATACATTTTTTCTTCAGTACATATCAATATATATTGTTGGATCATCTACTTTATTTCCTTCAGTACATATTTTCCTCCAGTATATACCAATATGTACTGTTGGATCAATATGTACTGTGGGATCATACACATTTTCCTTCAATACCTATTTTCCTTCAGTACATACCAACATGTACTGTGGGATCATAAACTTTTTCTATCTATCAATACATATTTTCTATCAATATGTACTGAAGAAAAATATGTATCGTGGGATCATACACTTTTCCCTTCAGTACATATTGATATGATTTGAAGGATAAATATGTATTAAACGATCAATATGTGCTGTTCTTGGCGACTAATAAAGATCTTCTTCTTATTTGTTGATGATTTGTTTGAATCTTCGGTTTTGATTTTTGATTTTGAATCTTTGATTTTGATTTTCAACTTTGAATTTTCGGTTTTGATTTTGATTTCAGAAAAAGGATATTGAATCTTTGGTTTTGATTTTCGATTTTAAATCTTCAGATTTGATTTTGGTTTGAGAAGAATAATATTGAATCTTCAGTTCGTTTTGATTTTCGATTTGGTTTTAATGCCCGAGATTTCAGTTTCAGTAACACCCTAGATTTCAGTTTTATGTTGTTTTTGATTTTACACGGTTGATTTCGATGGGTAGGTAAGTAATTTACTTTTTTAAAAAAAAATTGGACCTCCGAATAAACTACATTTCCCGCTGGACCCTAGATTAAATGGGTCATGGGTCTTTGGACCATTCAACAAATCTCCCATGTCATTTTTGTTGCTGATGATGATGATCCACACTGAAGCAAAGAGTAACTTTTTTTTTTGAAAGAGAAAATTTTAGAAAGAAGAATGTACAGAAGAAGCTGCCAGAGGTAGTTTACAAGAAAAGAATAAAATAAAAATTAAGTAAAAATTACATCCCAGTTAAAAATAGTGCTCAAATAATATGGAATCAAAATTTTCCCAAAAACAGCAGCCCAAGCAAGAACTAAGCTCTGTGCTTCAATACCAAGATCTCCATCTGTTTTGAATAAATATTTTTCTTCAAAAACACGAGAATTATGTTCTCTCCAAAGAACCCAACAAACTGCAGCCGAAATTAAGTCCCATAAAACTTTTCCAAAGGGAGATAAGCATGTATTACAACAATAATGAGCTAGATCATAGAGTGTTCTTTGAAAGGACCAGAACCAACTTGCATAAGGAAGTAACATTAACCAGACCTTATGAGATACCTTGCAGTGTAAAAGTAAATGATCTGCAGTTTCTTTAGAGTCACCACAAAGAATACAACCATCATCTTTAATAATCCCTTTTCTGGCAAACATATCAATAGTGTTAAGTTTACCATGCACAACACACCACATAAAGAAATTCACCTTGGGAGGAATATTGGATTTCCAAATAAAAGTATAAGGGAAGTTATTAACACCTGCAAAATCATGTAACTTTGAATAGAGAGATTTCACAGAGAAAACACCATTAACATTCAAAGACCATCTTCTTGTATCAGAAGTATTATCAAGAATTGAGGGATATGAGCCAATGATTTGAATGAAATTAGAAAAATGGTTAGTCTCATTATCATCCGGTCTACTATTGAGATCAAATTTCCAACTATTATCAAATGCAATATGACTTACAACTGTTGAGAACTTATCTTTATCCAGTTTATAAATTGCAGGGAACAAACCAGCTAAAAAGTCTGAACCAACCCAATTATCATGCCAAAAAGAGGTATAAGTACCAGAGTGAATTACTAAATCAGTATTTAGATTTATCAGTTACCTGTTTTCAGCTATTGATTTCCAACAAAAAATATTATTCTACCTGAAAACCAAAAGCAAATATTAGAGCCATATTTCTCTTTAATAATTTTATACCATAAGTGATTTTTTTCAATGCCAAATCCCCGACACCACTTAGATGATAAAGCTTGACTCATTTTCTTTAGATCTAAAACTTCCAAACCACCTTTTTCTTTTGAAGCAAGTACTAAATTTCAATTAATCAAATAAGAAGATTTTGTCAATCACGAAGCAGGAGCCTTAAAAAGTGAAAAATAGTACAAACTACAAAGGAACATACACATATCATGCATACCTCACGTAGTTATTCACCCTTATCAACCAAAATGAATAGCTCGAAATGGGAAGAACCGAAAGGGCACATAAGGACGATACATTTATATATATCTATGACAGTTCTTATCATTGCAAAGAACAAAACTTATATATGAGCGAAGCAAAAATGAAAACTAGTGATATGGAACCGTATAAACAAGATACATTACCACTACATGATTCAACATTCAACGTTAAGAATTTTTGTTTTTATCCCTTAAATGGTTAGTACTGTTGTACTGTTCTGCTACACGTTATGCCTATGTGAAAAAGATATTAGCATTTTGGTACGATGACGACGTGGATACGTATTTGGCCATGAAAGAAGGTAGATCTTTGTTCTAGCCTTGTAGGGGTAAAATGTCATAGTACTATAAAAAAAATGCACATTTGGCCGTTGGTGTATCTCTATCGACTATCAAGTATGGGACAGTGTTTGTTGTAGACGACAATTGAATTCCGATTTATTTTCGAGTGTTATTAGAGTTTCTTGATTGATCCTTTTAGTAGTTAAAAACTAGATCATCCTCGTCATTTAAGGTCCTTGACCTTCAGCCATTACTGTTGAAAATTGTATACGATTACTAAGGTTATAGAAATGAAAGGGTGTCTTAAAAGAGGTGCAAGTCTGTTTTTTTATTACAAAACAAAAAATAAATAAATTAAATCACACTGATCATTCTGGGGTAAAAAACACCATGAATGTCATTAACAAGTTTACTGACAATAACTTGTGGTGGACTATTAGACCAGGTACCTTCTAACTGTCTATCATTCGCCATATTTGATAAAGTATCAGCCACAAAGTTAGGCTCTCTATACTTTTGTTCAATGCTAATCTCTTCGAACTTCTTCTTCATTTCTTCAGTGTCATGAGCTAAGCCTCTAAAATGCCACGGAGCAACAATTTCAGCTCTGCACAACTGAACAACATACATGGAGTTGCATTCAACCTCCAGTTTCCTAACCCCTAATTGACAGCAAGTTGAAGACCATTTCTAACATCCCACACCTCTGTCGTATTACTCCCATCCTGGTGGATGTGTTTTCCAAAGCCTGCCACAAAAGATCCATTATCATCTCTAACCACACCTCCAATTCCTGCAAAAAAGGGAGTTAAAAGACACACCTTCTGTGAAGTAACTATTTTTTGGATATTTCCACTTAACCAAAATTTTCTTCACATATTTAGAGGAGCCCTTGATCGTTTCAGAAAAGTGATAAAATAGTTCGTTCGCTGAGACTTGTGAAGATTCGTTTTAGACATAATTTTGAATTAAACTAGAAAATATGTAAAAGATTTTAATAATATTGGGAAAAACTGGAACTCAGGATTCCACCAAAATCACTTCTGATTGATTTCTACAATAATTATTTAACAATTATAGCTCTTTTATTGACTCTGTTTCTTTGCCAAAAGTAGATTTCTAAAACATTAATTGTAAATCACAAGCATGGCGCATCAAAAGCTCTTACGTCCCAGCATACACCATCAAACAAAATCACAACTAATAGAAAAATCATAAATCAATTAAAAATCAATGCAGAAGTCATTAAGAATAAAAAATTATTACCATTCATTCATGAAATATGTCTTCCTCCATTGTCTCAATGGTTGGCTTTAGCTCCTCATGATGTACACATTCTCAAAACAATTATTCATGACTCAAAAGTGTGTAAAAAGAAGAAAAAATAATAACATGGATGGTTCGCAACAGTATAACTACGTTGCAGACCACTGTTTTCACTGTTACAGAAGAGAAAGTGTTTACGCTGAAGATAAACGTTGCAGATACTAAGATATCCGTTGCATATGGGTTGAATAAACTGTTGCAGCTGAAGATAAACGTTGCAAAAACGAAGATATTCGTTGTTGTTCAGTTGAAGAAATCGTCGTCGTATCCTTGTTCTTCACTAGCAGCAGCATTTTTCTTTTTTTTTCTTGTTTTCTTCCCGAGCCTCCCCGCCCGATTTTTCTTCCTTCTCTTTGCTATTTGTAGGTCTAGTAAACCCTAACAACTCCTCCTAAATCGATAAGGACCCAAAACACAATCCAAAACAAACTCAGATTCATGATTATCCGAAACAGATAGTGAAACTCTTTTCCTCCTGTAACACGGATTTCCACTCATTTTCTCGGCTTTAAACTCTTGTAATTTGCGTGTATTAGTCTTGTTTTCATGTTGTGATGTCCAACAACTCTTAAATCCCATAAAATTCGATTTCAACCCAAATCAGGAACTCTTCACGTAAAGAAAATATTTCCCGCCTTTTTTCATTTTCAAACATAGGGGAAGGGGTGCCCCTATCCAACAGTGGGTTGTAATTTTCTCTGGGTGCCTTTATCAACTTTTTGAGACAATTTTTCCACAAATGTTTATTTCCCAAAAATACCTACAAGCATATAAAATAACAAAATAAGGACCAAATTATGCACTTACAAAATAGATAATTACGGACAATCCAGACACAAAAATTTGTCTATCAGCCCTTCTTATGCACATTAGCAAAGTAAAATTCTCTAGCATTCCTGATTTCCAAAGCTAGAGTTTTTAGAGGCACAAACCTTTCTTTTTCATACACACAACTGCTTTTACCAAAGCACCTGTGGGACAATATGACTCCAACTAATTCCACCAATATTTGTATCCAAATAACACAAATGTCTGAGAAATGTTGGCGTTATAACATCCAGATTAAAGCTCTTTCCTTTCTTAATACTCAATTTATTCCAAATAAGACTAATAGATTTACAGTTAAAGAACAAATGATACACAGTTTCAAAATCACTTCGATAAAATCCACACCCAGGATTAGGAGCAATTCCTTTCCTATAAAGAGATTCATTAAGATTGAGTTTGTTGTGGCAAAGTTTCCATAAAAATAATTTAGGTTTTTATGGGCAATTAATGCCCACAAATATTTCCGGTCCACATTAGTAATCTGATTACCAAGTTTTCTGGATATAAGAAATTTATAAGGCTCCTTAACACTTACCCTGCCATCTTTTCCATAGCTCCACACAATATTATCATGATAATTTTCAGTAACAGGAATAGGAAATAAAAAGAATATTATCCACCACATTCAAAGGCACAAGGTTATTAAGAACAGTAATATCCCATTGTTTAGAAATGGGATCAATAACATCTTTAACTATAAGCCTATTAGTGATGTCAGGCTCCAAATTAATGATAGAAGACAAAGGCATATCATAAACCCAAGGTTCATTCTAGAAATCAACTTTACTGTCATCACAAATACACCACCTAAGGCTATCTCTAATGGCATCTTTACTTTTCATTAGACTCCTCCAGCTACTTGAATAACCATTCCTAATCTTACTGGACCAAAAATCATTATCTTTATAATACTTAAGTAATAGAGACACGTTAGAATCATGTCTCTCACTAATTCTCCATGCCATATTATCTAAAAGGGCTAAGTTATTAAGATCCATGTCTCTCAAACCTACCCCCCCATAGTCAACAGGACTACAAATTTTGTTCCAATTAATATTATGCATTTTTCTATATTCTTTATCCCCACACCACAGGAAATTCCTCCTACATCTATCAATTTTATTAATCATACCTTTCAACAATTTTAACATAGACATAACATGATTAGAAACAGGATCTAGAACAAATTTGATTAAGACAGTTCTACCAGCCATATTCAGGTTTTTGGATTTCCATCTAGCCAACCTTTGTATATCTAGAACAAATAATGCTATCATATGCATAAAAGGAATGAGTAATCCTTGGATCACCTTTAGCCACAATAAAACCATGCAAATACTTAGAGTCAATACCTCTTTGAATCAACCTGGAAAGACATTCAAGACATGAAATAAAGATGAAAGGAGATAGAGGGTCTCCTTGACGAATTCCATTCGTAGGTCTAAATTCCTTGCTAGGGGCACCATTAATAAGAACTTGGAAAAACACCGTACTAATACAGTTCATGACCAAGCTAACCACTTTCTCATTAAAACCAACACAATTCATAATTTTGGCTATGAAAGGCCAACTGATCTTATCATAAGCCTTATCAAAATCAAGTTTAAGAGCCATCCATAATTTTGTACCCTTTTTGTACTTAAAAGGGTGAATAATTTCATTGCAGATTATGGTGGAATCAAAAATAGACCTTCCTTCAATGAAAGCATGATGTTCCTTTGAAATAATTTTTTCCATAAGAGGCCTGATTCTATTGGTCATAATTTTAGTAACGATTTTCATTGCAAAGTTGCACAGACTAATTGGCCAATATTCTTTAACACAGATAGGCATGTTTTTCTTAGGGACCAAAGCAAGAAAAGTTGCGTTTAGTCTCTTATCTAACAGGCCATGAGTAAAGAAATCTTTAACCATCTTAAGAATATTGGGGCCAACAATGTCCCAATACTTTTGAAATAAGAGTCCTTGAAGACCATCTGGCCCAGCGGCTTTCAAATCACCAAGTTGGCGTATTGCTTTTTTAATTTCCTTGAATGAAACTTCCTTAGTGATTCTATCATTCTCATTTTATGAAAAATGCATGGGAACAAAGATTCAATTTCATTATGGTCCAAACAAGAATTAGTAGAACTGAAAAGAGTATTAACGTGGCTAACAATTTTATTTTCAATATCTTTCTCATTATCTAACCATCTTCCATTACTATCCTTTAACAAACAAATAAAATTTCTTCTTTTTCTAACCAGAGTAGAAGTATGAAAGAATTTTATGTTTAAATATCCCTCTTTAAGCCATTTTATCCTGGATTTATGCTTCCACATAACCTCCTCCATATGCAACTAATATAAATATTCATACGAACAAGTAATCATATTATTCTTTGCATCCACAGTTGGAGAATTTTTAAAAACATTTTGAGCATGATTCAGATTAGCAAAAGCACAATCAATCTTTGTAAAAAGGTTACCAAAAACATTCTTATTCCAAATCTTTGTATTTTTTTGAAAACTATTAACATTTTCAAAGTAATTCTGATTATTTAGAATAGATGAATGGTTCCAACTATCTTTAACTACATCCACAAACCTCGGATCTTCGGTCCACATGGCCTCTAATCTAAAAGGTATATTTATGAAAGTATTACTTGGTCCAGATCTATCAAAGTTGCTTTATGATCAGAATTAAAATAAGATAAATGGTACACCTGGGCATTTTTGAAGTTGTTGCACTACTCTGCATTAGCAACCACCCGATCCAGCCTTTCTTTATTATTAGCATGACCAACCCTTTTATTGTTCAATGTGTACCTTGGTCCATTAACCCCCAGGTTAGTGAGTCCACATTGGTCCAAAACTTGATTAAGTTCATGCATTTGGCTATTAGTTGTCTCTCTTCCTCCTGCCTTTTCATTTCTATTACCAATGATATTCAAATTATCCAAAATTCTCTTCATGTAAACTTTATTTGTGCTCCCATACACAGCAGAAGGAATCCATGGGCTTTTAAACTTAGACGTTACCACAGCATGAATGGCCCACCTTGACCCGGAAGAAGCTTGAATATCCACCTCTTTATAATTCCACAACAGGCTCAAACCCCCAGAAAAACCTTCTGGATCCACCACCACAAAATCCGTAAATCCAAGACGGTTAATAATGTTAGTAGCATGAGGAGAAAGAACCCTAGTCTAAAGAAGCTCCACAATAGTAGGATTGTGTCTCTTGATTAACTTCTTCATAACACACGGATAAAAGAGGGCCTAGCAGCACCCCTACAGTTGTATACCAGAATCTTCATGGAAAATTATCTATACAACTAGCAACAGAAACCGACCTGCTTAAACCACTAAAAATTGAATTTCCCATGATCCTTGCTACCACTGCCTTGTTCAACTCCAATTGTGGAATGAACTTTACCTTAAACTGCCTCTGGTTGAAAACATCCAAATTCAGTCCTGTATTGAACTTCATCTCGAATTTCCAAAGACCACTTGGGCTTCTTACTAGATCTGGGGTTTCCACCATTTGAGCTAAACCTACCTATAATATTGTTTTTATTGCTACATCCTTGACATGCAATCTATCTCTTCCCTTCCCTGACTTAGAAATTTCTTCGGGTCCATGTGACTCCAATTTGAAGGAGAAATTCTTAATGGAATCAAGGTTTGGTTGACTTTGTACAAAAAAATACTCAAATCTAGATGCTCATGGGCATGCACCACCATTGGAAGGACCTGATTCAATTGGCTTATCATCTGGTCTATGTCCTTCCATCATTTAAAGCTTGAGGTCTATTTGTGTAATTTGCTCTATCATTATCTCTGTCAGATGATTCTGCATTGCCACCAACTCTTCCTCTGCTTTTCAAACCAATAAATCCCCCATTTTCCACTTCACCATGGATTTCCTTGGAAGTACATGTGAATGAAGTTGATGTAGCCTATTTGTCTCCATCTAATTTTCTATTACAGTTGGTATCATTCTAAACCAATGGAACTTTGTCCTTATTAATAGATTGTCCATCAGTTAAATTTCTCTCCTTAAAACCTTTCCCACTGTTAGAAATTATGGGCTTATCATTAATACAACTTAATATTTTCTCTTGAAATGATTTCACAACCCTATTATCAGAAGATGAAACATTTTTACCCTTATCCGACTAATTTATAACCGTTCAAAATTAACTTCATCATTTAAAAAAAACTAAAAAAGAATTTACATTCATGCAAAGAATCTTGTAACTATTATTTTGTTTAGAATTAACACCACTTTCTATACCAGGACTCTTCACCTTCTTGACCTGACCATATCTTTGACCATTGCTCTTAATCTTCCCATTAACACTTGTAACATTTGTGCTAGTCACCTTGTACCCTTTACCTCTGTGATTACTAACCACCTGCCACTGATTATCCCTTTCATCTTTATTTGAATTACCATGTTCATTTTCCTTCACAAGATTAGGACCTTTATCCACCCCTCTTCCAGCCACAAAATTTTACTCTTCTTATTTGTGACAAGCATCCAAGGGCCATATTTTTCTTCTTGATTCACCAAACCAGCAACAACATTACAATTCTGTGAAACAACATTAATAGCATTAGCAGATTGCAAAATTGGATAGTATTCTTTCCTATAATTTATCTTACCACAACTAAAACAAATCATATTAGTTCTTTCATATTCAACAGTTTGCTTAAAAGTTTCAATTTGAACTGCAGACTTTAAAGCAATATTAGTATCAATTTTCAATACAAAATCTAGCATATTTTCCTCTCATTACTAATTCAGTAGTTTTATCAATTTTAATTAGCTTTCCCAATTTTCCTGCAACTACAGATAGGACTTCCTCATCATAGAACTCTAAAGGCAATTCAGATAACCTAACCCAAACAATTGTCTTATTAATTATGGACTCAGATGGTTTGAAATTTGAAGACTATCTCACCATAGAAAGATGATAGACATTGATGAAACATGGACCCTCTAAGAGAACAAGTTGGTTACTAGAACTTGAAACATTTTAAATTCGAGAAGACACCTTAAATGGGCACCTTTAAACTATCCGGCAGAAAATTGTTATGACTTTAATAATCAATGTGGCGGAGTCACAGACAACAAGTTCCACAAAATCATTTGGACTAATCAAATTTTTTTAAAGGTGTAAATATGTTTTATTTGGTTTATATTTTCCTATAGAGTCTCCACTGATGACTATTTGAGACGAGTGAGTTTTTTTATTCAACCTAATTGCTACTTCTAGAACACTATGGATGAGCCAACAAGTCACTTATTTTTTTCATTAAGCTATCTTAAGGAAAATATGAAACCATTTATTGAACAGTTTAATGATAACTTAAAACAAATTAACCTCTTTATTAGGAGCAAGTCAAAGATTTCGTGACACATGAGGATTGGACTATAAGGAATATATGTTTTTAGCTCTAGTAAAAAGGTAAAATTTGACAAGGTTAAGAACCCTGTCCAACGAAGTACCTCAAAAATGGTTATCAAAAAAAGCACTTCTATTGTTGTCAAAGGTGTGTTATCCTCAAATGATGGAAAGAACAAAAATCTTCAATCTCTAAAGAAAGTGATTCCACAATGTAGTAACATTAAGCATCATATTTCTTATGTTACTAAGCAATGACATTATTGTGGAAACAACTGCCACTTACAAAGGAGTTGTAGGGTTCAAGAAAGAGATGCGAAAGTTAGCAAGATTCACGATACAATAACTAGGGCGATATGTGAACTAGCTAAATTCACTTCGAATAATGGCTTTTATTTAAATCAGGTTGTTATTTTTTGGAGTTTAGGAAAAATAATTATTATAAAGATAGTTCAAAGTTTTCCTATCAACGCTCAACAAAGTTTTCTCACAAAAGACCGAACAATATAAAGAGATATAACTTTGCAAATGCAATAACAAGATCTGATGTTCCAAATTGGAGAAAGGATGATTCACCAATTATTCAAAAGGATAGGCGTTTTAACGGTGTGAATGGGAAATTAGATGTTGAGAAACCTATAATAAATGGATCCCGAAGCCCGACATAAAAGTAACCAATGCGAGATCAGAAACCTATTGTAAGAATGACAGTCAAATAATTATTGGTAACAATGATTACGTAAGACTTGTTAACAGAATTTAGAAAGATCCCATGATTACTAAAGTCTCTTGTACCAAATCATGTCACGATAATGAATCTCTTCATTACAAGTAAATAAATAAAAACAAGAGCAAGAAAAAGAGCAATCAAACCAAACAAAAGTCAAGAATGATGATGATTTTGTATGATTAGTCACCTGTGACGAACAAGACAAGGTTCACCTAAACATAATTTAGTTGTGGTAAAATGCGCCCTCACCTTTTATGCTCAATCATATGAACAAGTGAGGAAGCACATGCAACAAAACACATGATCTGTTGATCATTTTATGATTCTTTGATATCTTTAAAGAGAATTTTATCCCTTCTACTCATCCTTTCTCTATTAATAATTGAGCAATTGATAGAATATGAAAATGTAAGTTTATGATTTTAATGTGTACATGTCATATGTGTTTAACTCTTGAGTATTGTTCTAAAGCGAGCCAAGAATCACTTGATTCAGACATTGTATGAGAAAGTTATGTACCAAACAGTATCTGGGGCTAATCTGATTTTGGGATCAGGCCTGGGATTGGTCCTAGATTTGGGGCTAGTCCCGAATCCTCACGAGGAAGTGTAAAATTATTTTACTCATAACTTCTTCGTCCAAACTTGGAATGATCTCATTATTTTTACATTGGCTTTGTCTCTTCATTATCTACAAGATTAAGCTGATTGCAATACATAATTATATGTTGAATATTTTCCTATGTATTGCTTTGGTTTTTATGAGATAGATTTTTGAACTATCAATGAGTTGATTATCTTAAAGTTTGAGCTTATAGATTGGCGTACTTACTTATGGTTAGTGACTATTGATGATAGCTTTGTTATATCAAAATCATAAGAAATTTGTGATAGTTTATCTCGTATGTAAGTCGCATATACTAATATATTTTATTATTGTGTAATTGAATATTTTGGTATACAAATGAGAGCTTCGGTTTTAGTAGGTATACAAATGGGAGCTCTGGTAAAGGTGTTTTTTGTTGTTCTTTTGTTATTGAAGGGAATAACAAACACATGGGGAGAGTTATATTTTGAATTTGTGGTTCACGATTATCTTTGTGGGGAGCGTGGTTGTGGAAATTGAGGGAAAAATTATTTCTGATAATTGGTTTTCTGATAACTGACTAGATCGATTTCTATCTTAGTTGGGCTTATCGAATCTATGGAAGCATCATTCTTGTTAATCACTTTCATGATGAGTAACTAAGTTAATTATGACCTTAATAGGCTCATCAAAGTTAGAAACAATTACTTTGGGTAATTGTATCCTGATAAGAATCTAAGTTAATTAAGATCTTAACAGGCTTATCAAATATGGTATGTTAGACCTTTGGCTTTTGGCTTGGACTTTTATATGTTCAATCGAATTCTTATGAATTGAACTTAGAAGTTTTTCAAATACTTTTGTATTTTTCAGACCTTTGTTATTTTTGTGACAAAAAAGAGGGGGGATATATGGAGTATAAAGTGATTCTGATCACTTGAAGAAAAACATATGTGCTTGAAAAGACATATCTAACGGGAAAAAGATAAAACATTGATTAAGGGGAAGAAACATATCATGTTGTGTATTTTTCACACATTACAAAATAAAATAACAGTTATGTTCGGATTAAATATATGCCTCGCTCACCTTTAGGGGAATTAAAGTTACTGTTATTTGGATACTTCAACAACAACATTTATTTTGAATATTTGTATGTCAAATTAGTTATTGAAACTTGGATCAACCATATGGAAATTTATTTAAGAGATTGTTATGTTATGTAATTTTTTTTTATTAATTCTTGTATTCTCCATATGTAGAGAATGTTGTCATTAAAATTGACAAAAGGGGAGATTGTTAGAGCATTTCTCAGTTGAACCCGCCAAACGTTGGTGTGCCAATTTCGGTAGTCAATTTTAGTTCGAAAACTATAGTCACTTGATTAGATTACTAAATTCAACTTTGTTAGGTTATACTCGGAACATAGAAGTGTTGATACTTCCTCTAGTTACTCATGAAGACCTGAAGAAGTATCGAAGTTAACAAACACATCATCCTTCAGTTTGAGGTTAGTAACTACAGACTTCACTTGTTCCATTTTTATCTTTGTTCTTACAAGTCTTTATTTATTGAAATTATATATATAAAGTTTGTTACAATGACTTTAGTATCGGTGAATTGGTCATTATACTATGATCAAATTATCAAAAGGAAAGATATACAATAGTTGTTTCGACATCCTAAGTATATGGAGTTACAAAGTATAATTTATCTATGATATTGCACTAATTGGTAACTTCTTACTACTTATTATGTTAAACTTCCGAATGAATCCTACTTTAATAAATATGTTAGAAAGCAATTTCAGAAATATACATTGAAGTAATTGACTTGTGAAACTCGTTTCATAGTCGAAAAAAGATTTAGGACCGATCCCAGGACCATTCCCAGAAATATGACTATTCCCAAAACCAATCCCTGGTAGGACCGATCCCTTGTGGAAAGGATCGATCCCAGGACCGATCCAAAGTCAGGAATTATCCATGACCGGTGCTGACTATCCAACTTGTTTGTTATATTTTCGATTTATCTGTTATCTTCACGGTTTTTTCAGACATCAAGATAAACATGGGTTAGCTTGGGAATATTTATAAATGTCGACATAATGTTCACAAATTATAATATATTATTGTTCACATATATTCCTTTCATGATCAACACAAGATCCAACAATATCAATTTTCTATATCGTTTATGGTATCAAATTATATGTTTTACGTTTCCAGAGGTTTGCATATGTCTAAGAGGTATATAAGTCAAGTATAAGAATACGTGCTATCTAATCTTAGTTGTCATACTATGACAGAAATCGATTATGATTTGAAAAATATTATATATTTGCTAATTTCAGAAAAACATTCATTGCATATATTTAGAATTTTCAAAATTGGTAGATCCTATTTCCAAAAAATGCTTGGTCATAACTCCATAAGTAATGAGTCTTGTATCCTTACAAATTCATCCCAAAAACACACATTTGTAGTATGGGAAGTAAATTTGAGAAAGAAGGGAGTAATATAGTTAGGTGAAACATTTTCCATTAACTTCTTGCAAAGTCTTCTTTGGGATCCGGGAGCTTTAATAATACCGTTGGAGGAAAACTTGCTTTAGTTTTCTTTGTTTATTATTTAGTTTAAGCACTAATGGTGTAGTTATCTTCGATAGATCAAACTTGTTTACTGCATGGTCTTCTCTTTCGATATAAGGCCACTCAAGTTTCTTTGGACATTTTACAATCACAGATCTAAGTGATTCTATGTGATACAACTGTTATTCATATCGGCATTAACATTCTTTGTTCTGTATGATTGATGAATAGTGGCGTCAAGTTGTTTGCAGCGGTTACTTTGAAGATTGAAGACATGAAGACTTAATGTTTTGGTTCAGATCTTTGTGTAGCTTTATGAGAGCTTGATTATATGGGATTAACAAACATTTTATTCTGATAAATATAAAACCTTTGAGTCGAACAAACTGTCTAGCGGCATTTATTTGCTTGGGTAGATCTTGTTCGTCAAGATTGATTATTTCGATAATCGTTGCCTTAGTTTGATCTCTTGACCAAAAGAGTGTATTGATATAAACAGATGATCATTTAGTCTACTTTATCGCTTACCAAATTGTTGATTTGGGTGATTGATAAGTGAGTTAATTACCAAAATAGATTCAGTCATTTGTTGTTTTGGGTTATGATCCACATGAGTTAGGTGCAGAAGTCTTCACAACGGGTGAAGCAACTCAAGATAATGGACTCTGTCTTGGGATCATGTACGTTGACCAGATTGGTTGTTGGCGCAGGGATACTAAGGAAACTGAGTAACCAGGGGTTGTTTATTTGGTCTCAACTATACGAAGTTACGGTAGTCAACTTGTATGGCAACTTAAATATAAGAGTATTCAAAACTGAACTAAGTCTCGGGGTTTTTCTGCCAGAAAATTTTCCTCGTTAACAAAATATTGTGTATTATGAGATTGCTTTATTTTACGCATTATAATTATCATAGTTATAATTAAATAATCTTACTTGTACGTTAATCATATCTTGGTAAAGATCCCATAGTTATTTTGAACCAAACTTTGACTATTACCAAGATCGCCTTGTTGAAATAATCTTGGTTCGTTATTGTTACGATAAGTTTATACAAGGTCAGTCTTCATAGGTTGAGACCAAAAATATTGTGGTGTACTTGATACCTCGTCATTTCAAAAACAACTTTATGTAGATGGTACTCTAATCTCTAACGTATTTTAGCTGCAGAATCATATTGTTAGTTTTTACAAACAATTATTTACTGAGTATTTGGTTAAACATGAACTTGAAGAGATAGAGTTTGACGTGATAGAATTCAGTAAAGCTGCATTTTTCGATTCAATATTCACTGAAGTGGAAGTTTACACTACTGTTAAAGAATTGGGTCAAGATAGGCACCAGGGCCAGATGGATACGCAATCATGTTTTTCTTGAAGTGTTGGACATTTTCATAATAGACAATGTTTTAGAGTTTTGGAATTTTAGTTCCATTGACTATAGACACAATTTCATTTTTTATCTCGTTAATACCTAAAAAAGACTATATTAAAACTAATAAAGACTCCATACCTATTTGTCTACATTAATTCTTACAAAAATCATTTATAAGGTTTTAACTTTCATATGAAAGCTTGTTTTGGATAAGCTAATCTCTTTAGTGCATTGTGCATATGTTGAAAGAAGGCGACTTATATAACACTCTGATTACTATTAAGCTGGTGGACTCAATGTCGAATTCAATAACTCTAGGTATTATCTGCAATATTGATTTAGAAAAAGCATTTGATAGAGTCAACAAGAAATATCTGGAGATGATCTTGCATAAGATAGTTTCAGTCCCAAATATTGTAAGAGGGTCAGATTTTGTTACCCAACGACTTCATTTCTATTCTTATCAATGGGTCCTTTTTTGGTTTTTTCAAGAGTTCTAGGGGTGTTAGACAAGGAGATCATATCTCTACTTTGCTCTTTAACATTTCCATAGAAGGGTTTTGAAGATTCTTAGATAAAACTGCTAATATGAAAATTTTGAGTAGTTTAAGAACTTTCAGAATGGTATCGAAGTCAATTATATACATTATGCATATGACACAATATGTTTTCTTGACAATAGCAAGCAGCTTCCTAATTTATTTTCTGCATTCAGTTGTTTTGAATATATAGAAGGTACGAATATTAACATTTCAAAAAAGGATTATATGGGAACCATTAAAGATTGTAGGCCTATTAGTTTACTTACTAGTGTCTACAAGATTATATCAAAGGTTTTAGCATCAAGATTGAAGGTTTTAATTCCTCATCTAATATCTTCTGAACAATATGCTTATACTAATAGTAGACAGATTGTAGAAGGTATTCTCATTGCTAATGAGATGGTGGATTCTAGATTTAGTTCTGGAGATCCTGGGATTGTATACAAAATAGACTTTGATGGTTTTGTAGTTGTGGTAAATAAAGGTTCATTCAATACTTGTGAAGATTTGTTTTGAAACCTAATTTCTAAGACTAAAAATAGCAAAACTCAAATAAAATTGATAACAAAATTGAGAGTAAGTTGAGGCTAAGATTCCACTATTTTCCAAATTTTAAAATGATTTAATTCAATAATTATAATCATGCAATTCTTACAATTAATTTGATTCTAAAATATTGCAACAAGTAGATTTTTAAAACAACAATTGTATAACAAAAGCATGGAACATCTAAAACCTAGGCCAAGCATGTACCATCTAACGAAATCACAATTGCTTAATAATAATCATTAAATCAATTTTTAACCAAGGCAAATAATCATAAAATAATTGCATAAATTAATTAAATAAATATTACCACATAATCTTTGGAAAAATAGCTTCCTTTGTCGCCTCAGAGATGGGGTTTAGCTCCTCATATTAATCAGTTGCTCAAAATTATGGTTCATGGCTCAAAAAATGTTTACAAATGATAAAAATGGAGTAAAACAAAGGAAACAGTGAGTTTGCAACGTTTATAGATGTTACAGACTAACTGTTACAGAAGGGCTGAAAATAAATGTTGCAGATGCGACAATATCCGTTGCGAATGGGTTGAAGAAACTGTTACAACTAAAGATAAACGTTGCAGTTGTGACAATATCCGTTGCAAACCGATGAAGAAACTGTGGCCGATTGGTTGAAGATTCTGTTGCATATTCCTTGTTCTTCATGCAGCAGCAACAACAATTTTTCTGGAATGAATTTGATCACTCTGTTATCTTCTGAGCTCTCCCCAAGACTCTCTGCATCTTCTCTGATCCCCCATCTCCCTTTATATACTTAACAAACCATGAAATCTTCAAAATAATTCGTAAAAAATTCATTATTCTTCACGAGAATTCACGAAAAATAATTTCCTTTTATTGCTTCTCACGCTGTCAACTAGTGTTTGCCCCTCCAAACACGTTTCCAACACATCAAAGATTGAGTCAAGCCCTCTCCAAACACATGCCAACCTCCAGTTAACATGGAAAAGAGGGAAAGAATCCCGTGAATATCTTGCTTCTTTGTTTTGCAAAGGTCACGTGGAAACTTCCTTTGCTTTCGAATCAAAACTCATACCAGCCCTGGATATCCTTAACAGGCTGATAACTATCCGATCCAACAAATTTCGAGAAAAACTCGATACACTCCAACCCAGAAACTTCGTTGTTTTGCAAATGAACATTCCCGTAAAAAAATTAATTTGAAATGTAAGAAGTGGGTGCCCTGAACCAAAGAATGGGTGCCTTTATCAATTGGGTGCCTTTATAACTTTTTGAGCCAATTTTTTACAATTATTTATTTCTCAAACATACCTACAAATACAATAAAATACAATATTAATACAAAATAAGGACTAACAAGAATAGAGAAGTGAGATCAAATTAGACACAAATATGTGTCTAACAAATACCCCCAAATTTATTATTTGCTAGTGCCCGAGCAAATCTAATAAAAATAAAACCTAAATCACTTTTGCAGGCATCGCGATTGCACTTAGCCTGTGCAATAAGCCTATAAACCCCTAGGTGTCCCTGGTGGACGAGTTTTGTCTCGTAAGGGTTTACAAGAGGTATACCCACAAAACTTTTACTCCAAACCCTAGCTACTTGTGAACGATTAAGGATAGACACTAAACAAACTATTTAGTTGGCATACTAAATTCTTCGCCTATAAGAATCATTACCCTATATGATTCCAATTGTTGCACACGAGTTTTCACTCAGCATACTAAAATTCATATAAGAATTCAAAACTCTACTTAAATACCACAATACTCAGTTATCAAAGTACAATCACATGAAAAGATTTAGAAGATGGATATAGAAAAAACGAAGTTTGCGCGCGTTGACTAAGGTGAACGGTGTTTCCCATATCTGTCTGAAGGTCGTTGCCAGGATGAATGGATTGCAATACGCTCCCACTAGTCTTATTCCTTAAACTAATATCGACTCAGCTGGTATATGCAAAGGTCCCAGCGGTCGATTTATTGAAAATATTTTAAATGTACTGACAACATGATTGGATCAAATGAATCCAAGCGCATGCTCCTTATCAGCATCATACATTGTAGTTCTCATGGATCCTGCGTTCCACGCTTGCTTAGGAGACGGAGATAGGGAGAACACACACATATTGCTAATAAAGTGTCAATACTCGATTTTTTTTTTGAATAATGATCTAAATAATACAATAATGGGGCTTGATCTCTAAAACTCTACTTCATCCTGACGGTGATAACAATTCGATATTCGTGCCCCACCAAATCACCTAGAGAAACACAAAAATTACAAAAATACAAATAGAAGGTGATATGGTCGAGATAGATTCCGAGATATGGTGACAACTATCATGTTATTTCTAACACCTGAGCTAGGCATCCTTTTATGAATAGACCATTAAGCTGGGCACACCAATTCCTATAGAAAAAGAGCTAAGTTTACATCTACCTAGAATGTTCAGTGTCACCCTGAATTGTTCACAAGTTTCTAAAGTTTGGAGTTTTATTATTTCAACTAAAAGTTTCTCCCTTACCCCCAAACTTAAACCTAACATTGTCCTCAATGTTTTTAATTAAAGTGCAATACCAAAAATATAGGTAACTAGAGGAATAAAGATGTAAGTCAGAAAGATAGTACCTGGGTGAAGCGTAACAATCCTTCTTTGGAGAATAAGTCAGAAAAAAAAAAAACCTACAAAAACTTAATAATGTACAACAACATCCTTGATGGTCAATCAAGGTAAGCAGGGTCCTCCAGAGGGACATCCTCAACATCATCTGCAGGAAAAAGCTCTAAAAAGGGTTTCAATCTCTGACCGTTAACCTTTAAAGAACTACTACCATCCAGTGTCTCAATCTGAATAGCACCATGAGGAAAAATAGTGCGAACTATAAAAGGACCCATCCACCGAGAGCGTAACTTCCCGGTGAATAGATGCAAATGGGTATCATACAGAAGAACTTTTTGACCTGTAGAAAATAACTTTCTTAAAATATTTCTATGATGCACAAGTTTCATTTTACTCTTATACTCCTTAGCACTATCGTATGCATCTCTACGAATCTCGTCCAACTCATTGAGCTGGAGCATCCTGTGATCTCCTGCCTTGTCAAGCGAAAAATTAAGTTGCTTTACAACCCAATATGCTTTATGCTCTATCTCGACGGGTAGGTGACATGCCTTGCCAAAAACTAGACGATAAGGTGACATTCCAATGGGGGTCTTAAACGCAGTACAGTAAGAACATAAGGCATCAGTAAGCCTCAATGACCAGTATTTCCGATTAGGATTAACTGTTTTCTCTAAGATACGTTTTATCTCCCTGTTGGAAACTTCTACTTGACCGCTAGTCTGTGGGTGATATGGGGTAGTTACTTTGTGGGTAATACCATATTTCTTCATCAAAAGCCTCAATGGTCGATTACAAAAGTGGAACCCTCCATTACTAATGATAGACCGCGGTGTACCAAAACGTACAAATATGTTATCATTCAAAAACTGGACCACAACCTTGTAGTTGTTTGTTTTACATGAAACCGCCCCTACCCACTTGGATACATAGTCTACAGCGACAACGATGTAAAAATAGCCAAAAAAAAAATAGGAAAACGACCTATAAAATCAATGCCCCACACGTCAAAGACCTCAATAACTAGAATAGGGTTCAAAGGCATCATATTTCTATGGAAAATGGTTCCTAACTTCTGGCAACGCTCACAAGTAACACAGTAATGGTGGATGTCTTTAAACAACGAAGGCCAATAGAATCCACACTGCAATATCTTAGCAGCGGTTTTCTTAGTACTAAAATGACCCCCACAAGCATGATCATGACAAAAGGGAATAATACTAGACTGGGCATTCTCAAGTATATATCTCCTAATAATTTGGTTTGGACAATACTTAAACAGATAAGGATCATCCCAAAAGAAATGCTTAACCTCAGCTAAAAATCTAGAACGATCTTGTTTACCCCAATGTTGGAGCATTCGACCAGTAACAAGATAGTTCACCATATTCGCATACCAAGGTAATTGGGAAACAAGGAAAAGTTGATCATCAGGTAAATCAAAAACAAGCCTAGACAAGTGGTCCGCTACTACATTTTCTTCACCCTTTTTGTCTCTAATTTCTAGAGAAAATTCTTATAACAAAAGGATCCATCTAATCAATCTAGGTTTAGTATCCTTCTTGGACAGAAGATACTTCAAAGCAGCATGATCAGTAAAGACTATGACCTTAGAACCTAAGAGATATGATCTAAACTTGTCTAAGGCAAAACCAATGGATAACAATTCCTTTTCTGTGGTGGTGTAGTTTAGTTGGGCATCATTCAGAGTTTTTCTAGCATAGTAAATCACATGAAGTAATTTGTTTTCTCGTTGACCTAGCACAACACCAATGGCATAATCTGAAGCATCACACATGATTTCAAAGGGTAGGTTCCAGTTAGGTGCCTAGACTATGGGGCGGTAGTGATTAAAGTTTTAAGCTTCTCAAAAGCCTCTAAATAAGCATCATCAAAGATAAACTTAATATCTTTTGCAAGCAAATTGCAAAGAGGTCTAGAAATCAAGCTAAAATCCTTAATGAATCGACGATAAAAACCCGCATGCCCTAAGAATGACCTAATATCTCTTACGGTGTTGGGAACTTGTAAATTCTTAATAAGGTCAACTTTGGCTTTGTCGACCTCTATACCCTTAGAAGATACGATATGCCCTAAAACAATTCCTTATCGAACCATAAAGTGACATTTCTCCCAATTAAGCACTAAATTCTTTTCCTTACATCTAGTCAACACTAATGTCAAATGATGAAAGAACTCATCAAACGATGAACCAAACACTGAAAAATCATCCATAAAGACCTCTAAAACCGTCCTACCATGTCAGAAAATATGCCCATCATGCAGCGCTGAAAAGTAGCGGGTGCATTACACAACCCGGAAGACATGCGTCTATACGCAAAGGTACCAAAGGGACAGGTAAAAGTAGTTTTCTCTTGGTCTTCTGGGGCAATAACAATCTGATTATAACCAGAGTATCCATCTAACAAGCAATAATTACTATGTCCAGATAATCTCTCTAGCATTTGGTCGATGAAAGAAAGGGGAAAGTGGTCCTTCCTTGTGACCTTGTTCAATTTTCTATAGTCAATACAAACACGCCACCCCGTGGTCACTCGGGTTGGGATTAACTCATTGTTTTCATTCTGGACTACAATGATACATGATTTCTTGGGAACAACCTGAACGGGGATGACCCACTTACTGCCTGAAATGGGATCGATAATACCCGCATCTAACAACTTAAGCACCTTAGTTTGAACTACTTCTTTCATGATAGGGTTCATTCGACGTTGCATCTCCCTAGAAGGTTTGGTGTCATCCTCTAAATGAGTCTAATGCATACAAACAGTAGGACTTATACCCTTAATGTCTGCTAAGGTCCACCCTAAAGCTTCCTTGTTGTCTTAAAGTATGGTCACTAGCCTACTTTCATGATCACTATCCAAGTCGGATGATACAATTACAGGCAAAGTCTCAGATGGGCCTAAAAACACATATTTCAGAGTATCTGGCAATGGTTTGAGGTCCAACTTATGAGGCTCTTCTAACAAAGGAATTAAGGTAGAATTAGAAACTGGTAGTGGTTCGAACTTTTATTTCCATTTATTAGTATCTAACACATGGGTAAAGTCTAACAGAGCATTCACTTGATCATTGGTGCTAACATCGTCGAAATCTAATCCAAAATGGGTTAAATAACTCTCTAATGTATCTTCAAATAAGATGTTTGGTAATGACTTCTGAACTAATGTTCCTATCATGTTCACCTCTTTAATGCACGTGTCATCTAGCTCAGGGGTTGCTTACTAATATGGAAAATATTCAGCTCAATAGTCATATTACCAAAAGATAAATTCACAATACCATTTCGACAGTTAATGATCGCATTAGATGTAGCTAAAAACGGGCGACCTAATATCACAAGTATCTGGTTTTCTGGGTCAGGAATAGGTTGGGTATCGAGCATAACAAAATGCACATGATAAATAAACCTATCGACCTCAATAAGAACATCTTCGACAATACCACGGGGAATTTTCACAGACCTATCAGCTAACTGAAGTGTTATCTGGGTAGGTGATGTGATAAAATATAGTGGTAAAAAGAGGTTCGATTCTCAGACTTGTGAAGGTTTAATTATAGACTTAATTTTAATTAAAGAAAACAAAACAGAATAAAATCAAGATGACTTAAAAATATGGGGAAGAACTAGGATTCAGGATTCCATTTTTAACCAATAAATCAAGTGATAGTAATTTTAATCATGCAATTAAAACATTTTATTTTGATTCTAAAGCATTGCAAAAATAGATTTTCAAAACAACAACTGTATAACACAAGCATGGAGCATCTAGGGACCTAATCCGAGGCATGCACCATCTAACGGAATCACAATTGCTTAATAAAAATCTTTTAAATCAATTTTCAATCAAGGCAATTAATCATAAATAAATTGCATAAATAAATTAATTAAATACATACCACTTAATTATTAGAGAAAAAGCTTCCTCCGTCATCCCAGTAATGGTGATTAGCTCATTGTAGAGAAAACACACTCAAAATAATCTTTCATTGCTCAAAAAGTGTTTACAAAGGCTAAAAGGAAGTAACACAGCCGATTTGATACGCTTATAAGCGTTACAGTGAGGTGATTCAGCGTGTTACAGCAGCAGAAAAGCAACTGGAAATATGCAACTGATGTAAGTGTAACTGATGAAGACAACTGTTGAAGCAGCTGAAAAATAGCGACAGTTCCAGCGATAATGAACGACAGTTCGCTGGAGCTGTTTGTTCTTCACCTTCTTCTTCACGTGAGCAGCAGCAGAAAAATGGTGTTGTCTGTATACTTTTTCCGGTGGTTGTCCCCCATCTTTTTCCTCACTTCTCTTGGTATTTATAGGGTATAAAAACCCTAGGAAGTGTTCTAATCCCAATAAAAATCTTTAAAACTTATCAAAATCCTATTTTAAATCTCCACAGCGTGAATATCATTTTCCGGCTACAACTCGGATTTGAAGCAGTTTTTCCGGCTTTAATCTCTGTTTCTTCACGTTTTTAATCTTGTTTTCATCTCTACTTGCTTTTGGGTCAAATTAAAAGTCCAAAAATCCCAAGAATCACGTAAAACATGTTCACATCAATCTTCTCTTCGTGAAGCAAAATTTCCCGCCATTTTCGGTTTCAAAATTCAAAGAAGGGGTGCCCCCAATCCAAAATGTGGGTGCCTTTATCACTTTTACCGGGTGCCTTTAACACTTTTCGAGCCAATTTTTTCGCAAATGTTTATTTCTCAAAAATACCTACAAAGACATAAAAAGACTTAAAAAATGTAAAATCGAGTACTATCGAAGCAGATATTCGGGAGCAATATAGACACAAAAATGTGCCTATCAGTAGGTTTTATGTCACCAAGTCCTAGCTGGAGGTACACATGATACGGAAGTAAGTTCACATTAGTTCCTAAGTCAAGTAAGGATTTCTCTACATGGTAGTTACCTATTGTGCAAGAAATGATAGGGGAACCTGGGTATTTGTACTTAGGAGTTGTGTTGTTCTGGATAATTCAACTCACATGACTAGCTATAAAGGTTTTTTTTTCTGTACACTAAGTTTTCGCTTTCATGTACGAAGATCCTTAAGGAACTTGGCATAAGTAGGAATCTGCCTAATTGCATCTAATAAAAGAAAATTAATGTTAACTTGCTTAAAAATCTCCAATATATCATTAAAGTTGGATTCCTTCCTAGTTGGTAGTAGAAGGTGTGGGAATGGGGATTTTGGCACAAAATCGGGCTCATCGGGAACCACATTGGACTCTTTAGAGACTTTATCAGTCTCTTCAACTACAGGCTCAGAAGGGTGAACTACAACATGTTCACTATTGGGCTTGGTTACCTTATTGTCTACCATTCTACCAATCATAAGGGTTTTAATTGAATTCACATGATTTGATGATTTCTCACCATAAGATAACTCATGAACTCCTCTAGGGTTGGGTTGTGGTTGACTAGGGAACTTACCTTTTTCCCTTTCTCTCAAAGACTCAGCGATTTGACCAACCTGGTTTTCAAAATTGGAAATTGCATGACTGTTAGCTTGAACAATCTTTTGATTTTCTTGTAAAATTTGATTGACAAACTGCTGAAAATCTTTAGTGTTCTGAGTTAATGAGGCGACAGACTCTGCTAAACTCATGATCGTCTTTTCTAACGGATTCTGAAATTGTGCTGGACCAGAAGAACTCTTAGTATAACCAAAACCCGGGGGAACCTGAGGGTTACTAGACTGACCTTGATTTGGCCCTTAGACCAAGAAAAGTTTGGATGGTTTCTCCAACCAGGGTTATAGGTTTCTGAATATGGGTCAAACTTATGACGGTTATCATATCTAGTGTTATTGTAAAGAGCATGGGTTTGATCTTCAACAGTTTGTCCTTCCCAATATGACTTGGGCTCTATTCCACAACTAGATTGACTTAATTCTAAGGCTTCTAACCTTTTTGCTATAGCTGCAATTTTGGCATCAAGAATTTCATCTAGCCTATTGACATTACCTCTGCTCAGCAAAAAAAAATTCCGGGGTTCCTTACTACATTCCCATTGCTGGGTCTTTTCGGAAATTTCATTCAAAAATGTCATTGCCTCATCAACAGTTTTACTATCAAAACTCCATGTACACAATGACTCGACTATGGTCGTCGTTGGATAATCTAGCCCTTCATAAAGGATCTGGACTAGTCTAACCTTTTCTAAACCGTGATGGGGATATTGTATCAATAAATCGTTGAACCTTTCCAAATACATACACAAAGATTCTCCCTCTTGCTGCACAAATGTGGAAATCTCGTGCCTAAAAGATGATGTTTTGTGCCTAGGGAAAAATTTAGATATAAAGGCAGCAGTAAGTTGTTCATATGTCTCAATGGATTCATATGGCAAACTATATAACCAAGATTTGGCCTTGTCTCTCAGGGAAAAAGGAAATAACCTAAGTTTCAAAGATTTATCATACATGTTGTGAATTCTTAGGGTACTACATATTTCTTCAAAATCACTAATGTAAAAGTAGGGGGTTTCATTTTATTTTCCTAAGAAGATTGGGAGCATCTGTATGGTCCCTGGTTTTAACTCATAGTTTGCTTGAGTTTCAGATAAATTGATACATGATAGACGAGAAGTCCTAGCGGGATTCAGCAAATCTTTTAAGGTTGCCGTTTCTGGCACAACTGGAAAATTAAGAATAACTTCCTCACTAAGAGACAAATTCTCAAAACTAAAGTTTCCAAAAATCGGGCTCTCAAAAGAAGGGTTTCCTAAATTATCAATTTCAAAAACAGAGCTTCTATTCTCGTCACTAATCAAAAGACCAATAGAATTTCTTCTCCAGGCACGCTCACTCAAGACTTTAGGCGGCCTGGGTATGAAAATAAAATAACTCCTAATTGGAAGGGAACTCTAAACAAACACAAACAAGGCCGACTCAACCAAATCAAACCTATTGAATCTAGCAAACAAAAAACATGATGGCTCCACTTAGATTGTTTCTAGACCAGCTTCTATTCTTCCAAAAGGCAACTAATTACAGTTTTAGCGAATCTCTCATAACGATCTGAATTAGATTAAGTCGAATAGAAACAGGATAAGCTCTAAGGAGCTTTGATAACCCTACCTCTTTGGCAACTTTTCCCTGGGGTTACAAGGCGGCTCTAATCAACTTAAAATAATCTTCCTAAACTTTAAGTTAGGCTAACAAAGTAACCAATACAGTCATTGAATGATTTTCCAATAATCTCGATACCATATCGGTCTTCTTTCTAGTCAAATTTTAAGGATTAGGTTCGCGTTAGGTAACGTCTTCCTAAGGAGGGTAAGAAGGAAACGGTGATGAAATCCGAGTCCTTATCTTATATGACCAACCCTTGCCCTTTACTAGAAAATAAATTCGTATTCAATGCATACGAAGGAATACAGTAAACCCATGCAGGGGATTCGTGGGTTGATCGAGTCTTACCTCCCGTACCAGAAGGGGGATAAATCGGTTGTAGTCGACTCGGGCCACCGGCTCCTGTGTCAGTACGAACCCGAAAGGCCGAGACAATATCGTAATTGTCGTCCTTCCCTGTTGCAGTTTATATTTAAATACCCTTATGTAGGGTTTAAAATAATAATAAAGTCCAAAGTCCAAAGTCCAAAAATAAGAAAAAACAGAAAAATACCTAGAATAATTACAAAAATAATAAGAATTTCCTAATACAGTTTTTAAAAAAAAACCTAAAAAAAATTAAATAAAAAAAATAAAAAAATCTTGCCTTGTTTTTCCGTTCTTTTCGCTTTTTCTTTGACTCCAAGTCTTTAATCAATCAATATAATCTTTAGTTCCAATTTCTTTGATCCAAAACCTGTAATACAAAGAAAATACCCAAAAACGTAAAATAGAACAAATAAAAATAAATAAAAATCTAACTGAACTAATTAACCTAAAAACAATTCTAAAAACAAGTCCGCGTCGGCCGGCGCCAAAAATTGATGGTTTTGTAGTTGTGGTAAATAAAGGTTCGTTCAAGACTTGTGAAGATTTGTTTTTAAACCTAATTTCTAAGACTAAAAATAGCAAAACTCAAATAAAATTGATAACAAAATTGAGAGTAAACTGAGGCTAAGATTCCACTATTTTCCAAATTTTAAAATGATTTAATTCAATAATTATAATCATGCAATTCTTACATTTAATTTTATTCTAAAATATTACAACAAGTAGATTTTTAAAACAACAATTGTATAACAAAAGCATGGAACATCTAAAACCTAGGCCAAGCATGTACCATCTAACAAAATCACAATTGCTTAATAAAAATCATTAAATCAATTTTTAACCAAGGCAAATAATCATAAAAGAATTGCATAAATTAATTAAATAAATATTACGACATAATCCTTGGAAAAATAGCTCCCTCCATCGCCTCAGAGATGCGGTTTAGCTCCTCATATTAATCACTTGCTTAAAATTATGGTTCATGGCTCAAAAATGTTTACAAATGATAAAAATTGAGTAAAACAAAGAAAACAGTGAGCTTGCAACGTTTATAGATGTTACAGACTAACTGTTAAGAAGGGCTGAAAATAAATGTTGCAGATGCGACAATATCCGTTGCAAACCGATGAAGAAACTGTGGCCGATTGGTTGAAGATTTTGTTTCCTATTCCTTGTTCTTCATGCAACAACAACATTAATTTTTCTGGAATGAATTTGATCACTATGTTGCCTCCTGAGCTCTCCCCAAGACTCTCTGCATCTTCTCTGATCCCCCATCTCCCTTTATATACTTAACAAACCATGAAACAAGGTTGTACCATATCGGATTTCGGTTCGTACCGGTCGAGAGCGATATACTGGTACGCCGGTATACCGGGGAAATTTCGGTTTACATACCGGCGAAATATCGATCCATATATTTTATACCTATAATTTTATAAAAAAAAAGACTAGCTCACATTTTATAACTATAAATATATTTGAAAACGTTATAAATATTATATATAGTGCAAAACGCTATAAGTATCATTTTATAACTGAAATATATTTCATATTGATGTAAATAGGACTTGACAATAACTAGATCTATGAGAAGATACAAAGGGGGACAACAGAAAACAAGTTCAACCATAATCATATCAAATTGAAGAAGAATATAGAGGAACCAAATAGGAAAGCTTTCTGGGCATAGCTGAATCAAGAAACATGCACACAGAACTATGGATAAACAAAAAATCAACGTGTTCCATAAGAACAGAATTATTAGGATCCAGGGAAAAAATATTTTAGAAATGGCTCTATAATCTGTACAAACAACAAAATAATCATAAAGCATTACATTGAAAAATCCACCCAATGATTCTTATTTCAATCTCTATAAGCATCAACAAACTCAACTAGGTGGTTATTGCCGCAAAAAGTAAAACAAAACTATACTTTACATTATGTAGCTATGAGGACAGGAAAAAATAATGTGTTGCTATCCATTTGGTTCGAAAATGAATCTGTTAGAGGGGGGGAATAGTTAGTGTTGTTCCAAAAGGAAAGAATGTGTTGGGTTATAACTACGCATGAATGTTGCATTTTTCCAAGTATGGATGATCGTACTTAATATATTTTTTCCAGTAGGATTTATACTTGGCAATTCCAATATCAAGCCATGGTTTCATATGCCCGTCATATTGGATAACAGCTGCTCGTTCAATCTCAGATCGTCCAACACCTGATTCATAACCAAGACCAAGAAGGTGCCATCTCCGATCTAGAGCTATTGTCTGGTTATAAAATGTAAGTTTCCCTAGTGGTAAACTCCTTTCCTTCCACAATCGTTTTTCCTCTTCCTGCAACAGAAAAAGAAATGGCGACCAGAAAACAAGAATTTAGAATAATCTCTAGAATGTGTACACATCTACATCTACAAATTCTTGAAGTCAATTTCATGCACTCAAAGACTCCTTTCAAGTATCAAGTCATTTCAATAACAGAAGCTAGTCCAAACTCCAAACTAGCTAGAGAAATCTGTTCATCGCTGATCAGCCAATTGATATAAAACATTAAGTATAATTGTGCTTGCTTACCAGCTTTTTAGACCAAAACATTATCTAAGACTGAGATACTGATTGCAAAATTCATTACTAGCTTGGCAATATTTTAAACCTTTTTTGACTCCAAAAGAACTATGATAGCGCAGACTGAACCAAAAACTACATGAAAGTGCATTATGTTGCTCACAATAACGAAGGATCTTGTTTAATGGATGACAATGCGGATGTTTAAGAATAATAAAAGATTATACTAATGGCATAAACTTATGAGCATGCAGTAGACAATAGTTTTTTACCAATTTCACGTATTTATGATAGATGGCAGTCAAATTTTGTCTCCTCCACTCTTGCAGATCAAACACGTTCATGCCAAATGCCCAGGTGCATGACTTGACATCGAAGCTCTTCGCAATAAATGGATCTCTGAAATTGATAAACATATCCATCCTACGGAAAGAAAAATGATCTTTCTGACAAGTCTCCACAGCTCCATTTACCTTACCCTTCATGTTTACATCCCATGGCAATCAAACTTTTAGAGGTAAGATTTGAAGTTCATGTTCAACACTTCTGACCCCATAAAAAGTTTGTTCAAAATTATTAAAACTTCGCTAGTAAACCTCACTCTTTCAAGATGAGGCTAAAATATAAGTATGTCAAAGGAACTTTAGATCACATCTTAAGGTGCAAAAGGGAGGAGCAAATCCAGGAAGAAAGAAAGTGTTCTTACGGAAGAAGTCGAGACAATGGAATTGACTGGCAAGGATGTTGTCAGAGAAATCAAACTCATTGCAAAACCAATAGTTCAAGATGCCTTTGTTCCGAAAACATTCAAAAGACTGAAAACTACCGCCTCCTAATCCCCATTTTGTTGAACAAGCAAATAGTAAGAGTCTCAGCACTTTCCTTGGTTAATTTTTCAAAACCAATTGACCCTAAAAATGGGCAATTCTTCTTCTCTTATTCATTCAAAACCATTACAATCTGTGATAGAAACAAAAGCTAATTACCATAACTACATAAAACAACATTAAAGTTCACTACTAACTTGCTTCTTTCATTTCCCATTGTCATCCGCAGTGATAATATCAATAACAGCTCAGGTTGAAGCTATTGCAATTAAACAGAAATAAACACTAGGTTCTTACTAAGGAATTCTATTGTGCCAAGTCAACAAAATCACAAGAAGTTTTACTGTGCCAAGAAGTTTCACTGTGCCAAGTCAACAAGAATTCTACTGTGCCAAGAAGTTTCACTGTTCTTACTAAGGAATTCTCATCTTAAGAAACCACAAGAAGTTTCACTGTGCCAAGACAACAAAATAAGTAACATCATTTTGATTGAAATCAAAATTAAAAGCCTTAATTCATAAAAAGCACCCAATTTGAAAAAGTAACCTAACTTGAGTTTCCCAAACCACTTCAAGATCTGATTTCAATATGGATAAATGGGTATTCAATCTCTAACAATGAACTAGAAACCTAATTTGAAATTATCCTAATCAAATCATACGAAATAAAGCTAGAATGAATATGAGAATCAGTTTCATAATAAAAATCAAACAAGATTACTTGAACTATAGTTATCTAGGTTTGAGTTTAATACATACCTTAAGAGATGGATGGAGATGGAGGCGCTGAACGAAGAAGAAGATGCAGAGATAAACCCAGGTCCCAGACAGAAACGAAGAAGAAGATGCAGAGAGGATCAGATTTGTTTTTCACCCATTCACGCAAATATCAGCCGTAGGATCAGACTTGTTTTTCCATCTGACGGCCAATAATACTTACCGGGTATAACCAAATAATATCGGATAATACCGAGTAATATCGGTTTTTAACCGTACCGGCAAGTTTTCTCGGTAAAATATCGTTTCGGCGGTAAACTAAGTTTCGTACCGCTTACCGGCCGTACCGGCCGGTACGTACTGCACTGCCATGAAATCTTCAAAATAATTCGTAATAAATTCATTATTCTTCATGGGAATTCACAGGAAAATAATTTCCTTTTATTGCTTCTCACGCTGCCAACTAGAGTTTGCCCCTCCAAACACGTTTCCAACACATCAAAGATTGAGTCAAGCCCTCTCTAAACACACGCCAACCTCCAGTTAACACGGAAAAGAGTTAAAGAATCCCGTGAATATCTTGCTTCTCTGTTTTTCATAGGTCACGTGGAAACTTCCTTTGCTTTCGAATCAAAACTCATTACCAGCCCTGGATATCCTTAACAGGCTGACAACTATCCGATCCAACAAGAAATTCTGAGAAAAACTTGATACAATCCAACCCAGAAACTTCGTTGTTTTGCAAATGAAAAATTCCCGCCAAAAAATTAATTTGAAATATAAGAAGTGGGTGCCCTGAACCAAAGAATGGGTGCCTTTATCAATTCTGGGTGCCTTTATAACTTTTTGAGCCAATTTTTCACAATTATTTATTTCTCAAAAATACCTACAAAGACAATGAAAATACAATATTATAACAAAACAAGGACTAACAAGAATAGAGAAGTGAGATCAAATTAGACATAAATATGTGTCTAACAGACTTGGAAAAAGACTTTCATAGGGTAAATTGGAAATATCTAGATTTTGTTAAGACGGAGATGGGTTTGAGTGCTAAGTTTCGAAGTTGGTTGAAATTCTGCTATTTAAATGCTTTCATCTTAGTACTTATTAATGGCTCGTCTTTTGGGAACTTCAAAAGTTCAACAGGAGTCATACAAGGAGATCCCTTATCTCCTCTGCCTTTTAACTTTGTTGTGGAAGGTTTTTCGAAGTTTATTGATAAAGCTGCTAACAAGGGTCTGTTTACGGGTTTTGAGGCTGCTCCACATGGTATCATAATATAACACTTACATTATGCATATGATATAATTTTCTTCATTAAGAATAGTTGGTTGGAATTGTATAATTTTTTTAAAACTATTAAGTGCTTTGAATATATGGCGGGTCTAGGAATCAATATTAGTAAAAAAAGAGTAATAGCAATTAGTGAAGTTTCTGATCCTCAATGGGCAAACTGATCTTGGATGCTCTATTGATGTGTTTCCATTTTTATACCTTGGTATGTCGTTGGGTGTTGAAGCTAACTCCAAGAGTTTGTGGGATCCTATCATCGAAAAATTTGATTCTAGACTCTCTAGTTGGAAGAAGGGTGTTTGATCCATAGGAGGTAAGGTTGTACTTCCTAAGTGTATCTTTACTTCCTTGCCTTTATATTACTTCTCATTATTTAAAGTTCTGGTCTCGGTGATAAACCTTTTAGAAACAAAAATGAAGAATTTTTTGTGGGATCAAAAGGAGGTGGTAAAAGTTCACATCTGATGAATTGGAAAACAGAGTGTTTACCAAAGAATAAGGGCAGTTTAGATGTGCTTAATTTGTGGATTATGAATGAGGCTATGCTAAGTAAATGGTGTTGGAGTTTCGGGATGGAGAAGACTAATTGGTATAAAGTCATTAGTGATAAGTATGGAACAACGGGTTTTTTATTGGACTTCTTTGACTGTTACTTCTTCGCATAGTACTGTCGGTTGGCGTGCTATTACTTCCAAATCTTACTTATTGGTACCTCATTCAACATGGGATATACATTCTGGAGTTTCAATTTTATTTTGGAACGATAATTGGCTTGGTACACAACCATTAAAGATGCTTTTTCCTGATGTGTACAAACTGGTTAGGAATAAGGTTGTGTCTTTGAGGGACTATATAATCTGTATTGCTATGGAAAGTGGTCCAAGATCTTGGGTTTTTGGCTTTAGACATGATTTTAAATAAAATAAGATTATAGAGTTCAAAATTTGTTGCTATCCATTGGAATTGATCCTCCATTTCTTATTAGGAGGTGGATGTTATGTATTGGAGTTTATCTCAAGATGAGACTTTATGAATATGAATTCGTAAAGAAGAAGAAGATAGATGACATAAACAAAACCAGATCTTATATTGAAGAATAATAATACTCGTATAAATAATATTCAGACAGAAAGAGTATTAAGGACATGACCCCTTTAATACTGTTATTAACTAACACTTTCAGTCTTGCATAACTGACAGTGAACATGACTTTGGTCAATCCATTTGACCATTATAGTTTTGACCATTACTAATACTTATTAGCCCCCTAAAACTGATAGTACAAAGTTCTATCAGTTTGAAATATAACCAGCACATTGACTCAACTCACCAGAGGGGAAAAATCTAGCAAAAGTAAAGAAACAAATACACAAGAACAAAAGACAAACTATAATTTTGTTATTTGAACTGTAGAAGTAGTAGCAGAAGTATTATAAAAATAAGTATCAAAACCCAATAATTTTTTAAGTAGAGCAGCAAAATTTTGTGCACGTAATCCTTTAGTGAACAGGTCTGCTAATTGAGCTTCAGATAAAATATGTTGAATATCCAGAAACCCATTTGTATTAGCTTCCTGACTACATGATATTGCACACAAATATGCTTTGACCTGGCATGAGATACATGTTTAGAAGACAGATATATAGCACTGGTATTGTCACAATACAATGTTACTGGTTTAACAACAGAAATATGCAACTCAGATAGCAAAGAATCAAGCCATTTTAATTCTGCAGTTGCTAAAGACAAACACTTACACTTTGCTTTAGTTGTAGATCTTGAAACTGTTGGATGCTTCTTACTAGACCAAGAAATCAATGTATTACCCAGAAACACTGCATAACCACATGTTGACCTTCCTGTTTCAAGACAGTTACCCCAATTTGAATCTGTATAAGCCTTTAAACATTGAATATCCCCTTTTCTCATTGTTATACCATAACCTATTGTTCATTTTAAGTATCTTAATATTCTATTTACTAACACTAGATAAATATCAGTTGGTGCATGCATATACTGACTTACATAACAAACACCAAAACAAATATTAGGTATAGTTAAACACAAGTATTGCAACATACCAACTAAGGTTCTATATTTATAAGCATTATCCAATAAAGTGCCATCATTTATTGAAACCCTTTGACCTTTTTCCATAGGAGTACTACATGGGTTGCAATCAATCATTTTTACCTTATTCCATAACTCCATTGTATACTTCTTTTGTGTTAACAGAATAGAATCATATGATCTAAGTGCTTTTATCCCTAAAAAATAATGTAAGTCTCCCAATACTTTCATAGCAAAATCATCACTTAAATATTTAATTACATCTTCTATTAATACATCTGAAGAACCCGTGAGAATTATATCATCAACATACACCAATAAAATCATCATTTCTGACTCAACAACATGCACAAACATTGATAAATCTGACATTGTTCTCTTAAAGCCATAAGAAATCAAGGAAGTACTGAATCTTTGAAACCAAGCTCTAGGTGCTTGTTTTAGTTCATATAAACTCTTCTTCAAATGACCGACATGATCATGATAATCTGGATTAATGAAACCTTGTGGTTGTTTCATATAAACATTTTCTGTAAAGTGACCAAGTAAGAAAACATTTGAAATATCCAATTGTTTAATTGTCCAGCCTCTTGTTACAGCTACAGTTAACACTAATATTATAGTTGTTGACTTAACTACAGGACTAAATGTTTCTCCATAATCAATTCCATCTTGCTGATTAAAACCTTGTGCCACAAGCCTTGATTTGTACCTATCAATAGTTCCATCTGATTTTAACTTTATCCTATAAACCCATCTAAAACCTAGTATGTTCATATGTTCCTCATATTTAACATATTCCCATGTACCATTCCTAATCAAAGCACCATACTCTTCTTTCATAGATAATTTCCACTTAGGATGTTGATAAGCATACTTGAAACTCTTTGTCTCAGATGGTATTAACAATAAAGAAGTAAGAGCAGATGAAACAGGATGTTTAACTGTATGATGTAAAACATGATCATGAAAAGATTTTGGTTTTGAAATTCCTCTCTGATATCTAGTAATAACTGTAGGTGGAAAACTTTTTTCAGAAGAAACTATTAGCAGTTCACTAATAACTTCAGAATCAACACTAGTATTTGTAGAGAAATAAAGTTATTTTCAGAGAACATGACATGTCCAGAGATATAAGTTCTTTTAGTAATTGGATTATAAATTATAACCCTTATGCAAAGAACTATATCCTATAAAAATACACCTTACAGATTTAGGTGACAGCTTATCAGGTCTTGAATGATCCAAAAAAAGGATAGCGTATGCAATCAAAAACTTTTAAAATAGAATAATCTGGAGTTTCATTATAAAGAATTTGAAATGGCGATTTTATGATTAAAAATAGGAATTGGTGTCCTATTTATAAGATATGTGGCTGCTAAGAATGCATCATACCAATACTTTATAGGACAAGATTCATTAAAAAGTAAAGTGTTTCCCATTTCAGTTATGTGTCTGTGCTTTCTCTCAGCAAGACCATTCTGATCTAGGGTTTTTAGACAAGATATTCTTATCTGAATTCCATTAGACTCAAGATAAATCTTTAATAATCCTTTAACTATCTCACTAGCACCATCAGTTTGAAATTCTATGATTTTTGTTTTAAAAAGGTTTTCAGTCAAACTTTTAAAATGTTTAAAACATTTTAAAACATTTGTTTTAAGTTGCATTTGTTAAATCTAATGAAACCTACTAAAATCATCAATGAATATAACAAACTATATATGTCCTTCCAACGAGGTGACAGGAGTAGGACCCCACTCATCACAATGAATTAGTGCAAGTGGAGAAGAAGCATGAGAAGGAGACAATTGAAAAGGTAACCTTTTACTCTTAGCAAGTTGACATGGATGACATATTGTATTACAAGTTTAAGAATTAAGAGTAATTTTGTTTTGATCATGAAGTTGTTTGACAATTTTAGATGACAGATGGCCTAATCTGTTATGCCAAATTTCAGAAGAAGCAATAAGAGAATGAACGACAAACTTCATGAATGTAGAGGAAATATGATATAAATTGCTAACAATATTCCCATGAGATAACAAAATATTAGTTCTTAAACTCCTAATTTAATACCCATATGGATCAAACTTAAAATAGCAAGCATTATCTTTGGTGAACCTAGCAACAGATAGTAGACTAAGCTTCATGTCAGGTACATGTAAAACATTATCTAACTTAAAATTTGTTGTTGGTGTATGTAATATGCTATTACCAATAAGAGAGATAGATAGTGTCTTACCATTTCCAATCATAACACTATCTTTGACTTTATAGTTAGAAGTATTATGAATCATTAAGCTCTCCCCTGTCATATGTGTTGATGCTCCAGAATCACAAATCCAGACATGAGAAGTAGATGGATCATCATTAACTGCAGAAACATGAGTAAAAGCCAGCTGACCATTGCCATAAACTTGACCAAAGGAACTTCACTATTAGCTTGTGTATGATAATTCCCTTGACCATTATAAGGGACTTCAGAAAAATTGGCTTGTGTATGATAATTTCCATGAGCATTGTTAACTTGATCATTACCACTCATTGGTGGTGGATTGTATCTGAAGAAGCACCTTGTTGTTATATGACATCTCTTTCTACAAATTTGAAAATATATTCTTGAATAATCCAAATTTGATCTTCTATCAACATTAACACCTGTTCTATTTGGATAGTTAGGACCTGATCCATTTTGATACTGACTATTCCTATAGTTACCATTGCTTGAACTTGATCCATTTTGATACTAACTATTTCTATAGTTTCCATTGTTACCATATCTTTTACTTGTATTTGGACCATTTCTGAATAGAAAGCAGTGGAACTTTGATCATCAAACACATTAGTAGTCTGGTGTTATCTTTCAGCAAAAAATTGTTAATGGGAAAGTAATTTTTCTTTAAGCTCTGCAAAAGTATAAGGTTTCTTCCTATTCTATGATGATACTACAAAGATATCGTAATCATTACCTAACCCATATAACACAAACATCATTAAATCATCATCGCTTACTTTTTCTCCAATAGCTGCTAAAGAATCTGCTATAGATTTGAGCTTTTTTAGATATACTACAATAGACATTTTTCCCTTCTTTATTCCATGTAGCTGATTTCTTAACATACTTTTTCTTGTAAGAAATTGAGTCTTGAAGATAGTTTCCAATAGCTGCTATATTTCTCTGGCAGAAGACAACCCAATTACATCTCCACTTACAGTTGGAGTAAAAGTAGCCTTTAAGCAGCTTCAGACAAACCTATCCATTCTTCTTCATAAAACTCATTATTGATTCAAAGTTTCTAAATTATCTACCATTATCTTATGTGGTGTTTTACTTTTTCACCATCCACATAGCCAAAAAGGTCAGTTGAACCAAATTGGTCTCTCCAAAGAAGGTAATTCGTTGAATCAAGCTTAATAGAGACAAAAATTTGATATACTATTGAACGGAAGAGTAAAGGAAGTACCATTGGCAGCGGAATTTGACAATGTGTTGAAGATGTTACTTTGATGACTCCTAGATGTATTCTCTGTGTTTTCTTGATTGTTGTTGTAATTCGTGTTGTTATAACCATTATTATTGTTGTAATTACTCGATCTTGAAGTTACCATTAATCAGATTCAAGAAATTATTATCAATCTTGAGAAAATTCGTTGCTCTAATTGAGAATGAATCTGTAAAATTTTTTTGATAAAAATTGTTGTTGGTAATATACTTTCAGGTTAGGATCGTTACCCTATTTGATACCATGAGAATTTATGAATATGAATTCGTAAATAAGAAGAAGATAAATGACAGAAACAAAAACAGATCTTGTATTAAAGAAGAATAATACTCTTACAGATAATAATCAGACAGACAGAATATTAAGGACATGACCCCTTTAATATTGTTATTAACTAATACTGTCAGTCTTGCATAAATGACAGTGAACATGACTTTGGTCGATACATTTGACCATTATAGTTTTGACCATTACTAATCCTTATTACAAGATGGTTTTAGCGTGAAATCTCTGTATTCTCACCAAATTACTAGGTAATGTAACAATTCACTTTACTCACCGTTATGTCTGGAACAATGTTATTCTTTCAAAGATAAATTTTTTTATATGGACAGCGGTGCACGGGAAATTAAATACGATTGAGGATAAACTTATTTGTAAAGGCATGCGATTGTATAACTCTCGTATTCTTTGTGGTAACGAAGAAGAATCAATTGATCATTTGTTGTTACATAGCAAAGTGACCAGAATGCTGAAGGGTTTGGCAACAATTGACTCTTAAAGAGGGTTGGGTTCCAAAGTCTATGTATGACCTTGCTTGTTGTTGGCTTCCTATGGGTTTTTCTCGTTCTGGTCGTATGACATGGCCTCTCATCCCTACGGCAGTTTTTAGGGTTTTTTTGGAAGGAACACAATAGGCTTAGTTTTGAGAAATATTATGTGTATGAAATGGATGGTGACTTGAGTTTCGAGGCAAGATCTTTGCTTCTCTCTTGGGCGAAGATAGCTGGCCACGTATTGCATATTAACTTCTCCCTTTTTGTTTTAAATTGGGACTCCATCTTTCTTTCTTCTTTTTTTTTTTTTGTAAGTTTGCTATTTCTCTTTTTTTTACTCTTCTACCTCCGGTATTAATATCTAATAATATAATCCCTTTCTATCAAAAAAAAACAAAAAACAAAACCAAACATCACTTCCAAAACAAGATTCCATACGAATTGGAAATAGACCTGATTTATCTACATGATCCGTGGAGATTGGTTGTGTTACTGATACAATCCCACTCATGTACCTTGGTATGCATCTGCGTGCGAACGCTAACTCTAAGACTATTTGGAAACCAAATTTGGTTAAATTTTACTAGAAATTATCTCACTAAATACAACGCTCACTTTATAAAGAGGTAAACTCACTCTACTTAAGTGTGTTCTAACTTCTGTACTTCTCGTTGTCCGAAGCTCCAACTTCTATAATTAATCAGTTAGAAAAGAAAATGAGAGATTTTCTTTGGGAGCATAAGTCTGGTTCAATGTGTTCACACTTGGAGTGTTAAATTTGATGCTACTGAATTTTGCTCTTTTGTCTAAATGGTGCTGAAAAAAACCATACAGGATCATTTCTGAAAAATATGGTTCTAAATACTCCAATTGGATCCTAGGTAAAGCTATCACTTTTAGTGGTGTATCTTGTTGAAAAAAATACTGCAAAAACCAGGCACTTGATTAATGTATTCAACTTTAACTGTTCATAATGATGCAAAATTTTCTTTCTAGAATTATAAATGGTCTGCTAATGAATATCTCTCTATTGCTTTTACTGGCATTTTTAAACTGGCCAAAGACAAATTCCCTACAATGGCAGGTCATATTTCAGCGAAAGGTAATTGGATTTTCTATTTCAAAAGAGGTTTAAGAGATGGTGAAGTGAATCTATTTGCTTTATTACTCCCCTGGATTGGCTCTTCCCTCATAGGCTAGATGGTTATCCAGACACTAGAAGATGGTCAATAGGAAACTTGAGTGTTTTTTCTGTCAAGACTTTGTATTCAAAACCCATTGAAAATGAAGGTATTGCTGACTTTCTTGATCACTCATCTGGAATCCAAGCATTCCTCCTAAGGTGGCTTTTTTTCTTATGGTGTTCAACTTCTGGCATGTTAAACATTATTGATATGATGTTGATAAAGGATGTTGTTTTGGGTAGCAGTTTGTCTAACATTGTGACTTCATCTTTATACGGTGATTGACATTGTAAATGTTCTAAGAATTAAGGAATTGTCATATGAAATTGAAACTACTTTGGTGACGGGCACGATTTCAAGTATTTGATTGCTAAGGTAAGAAATATGTGTAATGACAGTCTTAAACATTCGGTGTTTTCGGGTACGACGAGAAATAATTAGTAAGTACGGAGAGATGTGACTTTTGTTGAAAAAACTTAGTACTTGCTTGCAAATCTGTTCAAATTTGTATAAACAAAATCGTGTAAAATTATTTTCTTTCCTAATAAAGGTACTAGCATGTAGTTCCTTGTGTTGGTTGTACAAGGGCGAGATGCCCCGGCTTACACCCGATTAGGCAAAGGACCCAAAACGAACCAGATCAACCAGAAAGCTATAACATATAAGTACAATACCAAACTAGCTAGAGAAAGAAAGAATGTAACTAAAATGTTACAAAAAAGATAAAACAACCCTAGTCAATGCGGATCTTAGAGTCGATTTTTTATCGTTGTGTGATACAAGTCGTCTTGTCTTGTGTCTTTGTGATTTATTTTAGTTTTTATTATCAAACTCGACTCGGCACCTCCAGTATGTTTAGAAGTTGGCTTGGACTTGTCAAGCATCACCAGTTTATATATGGTTTATATGAAAAAACATACAAAACTTGGTGACATATCTATGCGACTAAGCTTGTGCTGAGCTGCTACACCTTCCTTTGCTTACGACAATGAAACAAATAACCCATGTTACTGTAGACTAACCGTAAACAAGGATTGTAAAATTAACCAACTGAGTTGGGTACCATGGAATTGAGTAGAGGTTTAAATGAGCCTGAGTTCGGAAAAGAGTTGGAACTCAAAGTTGACACTTAACTTGGTTCGATCTCAAACGATAATTTTCAAGCTCGCCTAGGATAGCTAATTTCATTGAAGCCCGAGGTTGAGCATGTTTGAATAACGATCTCAGGCAATGGATTCAGGCGGTTTTATTTGGTACATGTTTACAGAAGGAAAGTATCCGGAAAGTGTCTATCTTGTTCTTTCTTCAACAATTTATGATCTCTAGTGGACCTCTCAGTAGGATTCGAACCCAGATGAAGTTCTGACCATCTGTCAGAGAAAAAGGAACGAATTGATTTTGTAGAATTCCCAAGAATTGCTTCGATTTCTTCCGGAAGCAGATGATTATTCATCTGCTTCTCACGTTCCGTGAATAGCCGGGACATTGAGGAATATCCAGAAAGGCATTTCGGGAATCGATCTGATTTTAAAATAATTGCCTATTCCAAATGATTTAAGAATGACAAACTGAACTTGGCCCATTTCAAATTTTATTCTACATTAACAAATGGGCCGTAAATAGCCCATAGAAATAGGACAATATACACATAAAGCCTTAAATAAGTTAAGGCAAGAAAAATGGTTTGCTCAACACTGACCAACACCACCGCATCGTTTGTACGAGAAAAAAGAACTATTTCAAGGGCTGCTGGAATTAAGGGGCTCTATAATAAGACAAAATAAAATTGTTTAGTAATATGATTCTAAAGAACCTCATATCCAAAAATAAATAAATTATGATGGCTAAAACGGGCTAGGTTGAAGAGAAAATTCTCTGTCATAGTCTATATTTTTAATTTGCACGGTTAGGGAATGATAAAAAACTAGTTCAGCTTAGTTTTCCAAACCCTACAACTAGGGTGATTGCTGAACTCCTAACAATAGCAATTAAAAAACTCATCTACGACTAAAAAATCATGAATTTTTAGCTGTCTATAAGTTTTTCAATTGTCATGGCTAAGGTATATCGGCATTCGACCAAGCCATAGATAAACTCATGTTCAATCCAAAAATTAAGAGCAGTTTATACTCAATGAATAATTATTTTCTGATACATCTCAATGAATAGTTGTTTGATCTTAAATTGTAAAGTTGAAAACCCATTGGTCCATTTAAAAGAAAAAGTTGAAACCCATAAGAAAAACCCCGCCAAATAAATGTATGAACTGTCGGGTGTTAAAATACCAATTATTTTTTAACTAGTTTAGTCAGGAAATGAGTCCAAGCTTACAACGTAAAAATTTCCCATCAATTATAGTAAAAAGGAAGTCAAGGGTTCAATCCCCACCATAAAAGTTTGTAACGGGGTGGGCTTGGTAGTAGGGCCAGTATGTATGGCTCGATTCGGATAGGGACATGGGTACGGCTTTCGCTTATCAAGAACAAAGAAAAAAGAATATGGTCGGGAACCAATTGTCCTGAGGAATTATTAATGTTTTCGCCTAGATGTAATCAAGGACAACTACTGTTGGGAGGTGGGAAATGGTAAATGTATATCCATCTGGGATGATAGGTGGATTCTTAATAGACTAGAGTTGGTGTCTGCTAGATTTAGGTCCAATGATTTGAAAACCGTATATCAACTTATCCTTCCTGACTCTAATACCTGGAATGTTGAGCTTCTTCATAATCTGTTTGATAATGAAATTTTTGTTGATATTTGCAGAATAAGAATTCCAGTTAGAGGTTCTGATACTTTGCGTTGGACTTGGATCCCTTCGAAAAATGGTCAATTTTCTGTAAAAACTGCTTATAGGCTGGTTAGTAGTGAAAATTATAATGCTAGTTATGTGGCAGATCAAAAAAAAATTCTTTGCTGCAAGTTTTGGAAATTGCCTCTTCCTCCTAAAAAAAAGTGTATTCATAATTGTTTGTCTGTAAAAGACAGGTTTGTTAGACATGTTCAAAATTTTGATAACGATAATCCTTTTTGTAATGATGAGGAGGAATCCGTAGATCATCTTTTACTAAACTGTCATGTCTCTGAACAGGTGTGGATGACATTTGAACCAAATTTTGTGAGTATGTTGAATGGTCAATCTCTGAAGCAGTGGGTTATTAGGTGGCTTTCTGCCAATAATACCTAGCATGAGCTAACCATTTTTGCAGCTTTTACTTTGTGGAACCTATCGAAAGCTAGATGCACAGTTGTATTTAGCTCAGTTCAGGTTGATTCATTTGTGAAACTAGTGAAACAAAGGATACTAGACTGGAAGAAAATATGAGTAAGCAAGAACAAAGGGATGGAAACACTGTCATTTAAAGTTATTTTTGATGCCTCATTTTTGAAACAGGAAAAACCAATGGGATGTGGAATAATCTTGCTTGATGATACATGAAACTTTCATGGAGCCTGGTGTATACCTGGAATAACAGAATATGAAGAACAGGATGAAGCTATAGCAGCTTTGGAGGCAGTGCAACGGGCGTAAAAAAGTAACATTCCAAAATTGCAGTTGGAAGGAGATTGTTCAAATGTAGTGAAAGCTATAATAGTTCAACAGGATTAGTGAAATGGCAGAATAACTCTATTATTAAAGATTGTAGGGAAATTTTAAAAAGTTTTAGTGAGTGGTCTTGTGTTCATGTGCCAATGGGCACAAATGATATAGCCAATAATTTGGCAAAAGAAGCTAGAAGTAGAAGTTTTTCGACCTTCTACCTTCATGACTCTCTAGCCTGTCTCGTTCGAGAAAAACTATATATTTAAGTTTCCATTTAAAGTCAATAAAAAAAAATTCTTATTAAGAAAAAAAAAAAGCTTTCACCTCCTTGTTGTTACACTTGATTTAGTTGTTAGTATTGCCTTCCTTAAATCACCAACCAACTGATATATATTACGCCTAATATCATCACATGTCATATTGATCATCATATTTGCAACAAAATTTGAATCATGATTTGTAATTTGGGGGTGTAGATATCTAGAACTTTCAAACCCAAAATGGGGTTTAAAATCAATGACATGAAATGGTGTTTGTAATATATATGTCGTTGATAGACAAATCTTGGTACGGACGAATTTGTTGCCTCTTGTTGTTTGGTGTTGCAGTTTGCACTTCTACGAAAACTAGTAACTGATACTCATTTAACCATCCACGTCCAAGTTTGGAAAGTTAAACATAGCCGTAAACTATGTTTGCACTATTTATTGAGCAACAAACTTATTTATGGCCAAGTCTAGGAGGATTTTTCCTAGCCATAGTCACTACAAATTATATTTTCCTACACTAAGAAACCAACTTATGGCTGGGTCGTAGATGGCATTTCCCAGCCGTATTTGGGTCAATTTTTCATTTACAAAGGACATAGCTGTCTTCGACTAGCAGTTCTTCGTTTCCAACCTGTAGATTTTGTAAAACCCATAATCGCCTAGGAAATTTCATTTATGACCTAACCATAGATAGGTCTGTAAATGAATTTTTTTTGTTCTTCATTAATCTCAGGTGTTTCTAAATTCGGATTGCTACTAAGATTTCTAGGGTTATTTGTTTTTTTCTAGCCATTTATTAAAAAAAAAATAATCGATACGAATAGTTCTTTGAATCAACCATTAATCATAGATGATGAATTCTTTTAATTCAACAGGAAAAAAAGTCATTTAAGGAAGAGAATGAAAATTTGATTTTAGTTTTGTTTTTTTTATATTGAATAATTTAGGATAATATTAGATATAAGGGTAATATGGTAATAAAGTTTAATCAAATGATAACTTGATCAATTGATATGTATTAGGACACCCCTAATTAGATTAATCATATAGCAACCCCCTCTAAAATTCGAGCTACTCTTAAAATAGGTTTCTTGTACAACTCTCACCGGAAAATAAAATAGGATATTATATATCCTTTGTGTGTCCTGTACCCAACCAATTTTTTTTATTTCCAAGTTACCTTAGCAATTTGTGCAATATCCCTCATATGATCATTATTTTCGAATTTTTTTATAGTTTTTTTAAATTATCTTGAAAATTCTCATACCAACTGCCACCGTCATCATCACTAATATAAGCATCATCAACAAGAAAAACATCTCATAAAAACAAAGTCCTTTTTTTATTGAGCAGATCTAGAAAATTTATTTCTTAAAGAAAACATTTAAATCAGGACTATTTTAGGGAAGAACAAATCCAAAGAGTAGTTTATTTTTTATGGTTCGAATTTAATTAGTAGTGTAAATGGATAGAGGTTGAAAAGCTAATGATGTAAGATCTTTTATCAAGATAATGAATATAAATTCATGGTTAAAATAACGATGAGATGGTGATGATAATAATGGATCAACATAAAATATCAAAAACACAAGGAAAAAAACCTAAAGAATAATAATTATCTATTAAAATATTATATGTTCAGATTATTTTGATGAGTAAAAAATATAATCCCACGTTTAATGCTCATGGTTCGGATATTTGAACTTATAAATTTTAGGAACATAAACAAGTCTGCCCTTCTGTTTTGAGAAATGCTCCAAACCTAACAATACAACTTCAGAAAACTAGGTTTGAGTTGTAATTTTTTTAATTCCTTTTTTTTATATAGGGAGAAAATCTTTTTCGGTCTCTATTTTATGGAAAAGAAAAAGTTTTAAAACCTGATACTAATTCTGAACCACATTAGCTCTTTAGTTCCGGAACAATGTTCACTCTGCCCTATAAATAAACCATTAACTTTAAAGGTTAGGCATCGTTTTACAGCCTATTAAAAATCCTTAGAGAAGAAAAAGCAAAGGTTACATGCCCTAGTAAAGATTAGGAGAAGAGCTCACTAGAATAGTATAAAAGACATTAAAAATAGGCCAGAACCATCCACTGCTGGTAACTATGGTAAGTGATCGGTTATATTTTATTCACTATTTTTTCACAATAAACCTAAAATAAATAAAACCAGGGTTTGTAAATACATGTTGGTTTAGAAAATCCGTTTTCTGTATAATATATCACATGTTCTTGAAAGGATTATCTTTGTAATTTTGTGGTTACATGAATGATAGATTTATCTTTTAATGTATTTCTTTAATAAACTCTATCTTGAAATTGATGTATGCATGTAATAGAAAGGTTTTCTTTTTTTCTTTTTTTTTTGTAAGAACTTAATAAGTTTGTTTTATGCCTATATTGTAATGTTTTTATATGAACGATGCATGTGATTTTAAGCTTATTCTTTTTTGTATTATCTATGTTAAACCCATTATTAAAATATATGATTGTATATTCAAATGAATCTATTTTTTTCTTTTCTTTATTTTATTGGGTAAGGATAAATATTAAGGGGTAAAATGGAATGTTTTTTTGTTGAAATTTTTTGCATAAATTTAACAATTAATACAATAATAACAAAAAAAACTGGTAAACACATATCTTGAAAGCTTTTGTGTGTATCTAGACTCCTATATGTGTAAACACTAATTTATTATTCTAAACGTAATTTATTTATTATTTTCAACACAGGTGTATATATATATATATAACATTTTTTCTTTTAATGAAATTTCATTTTCAAAAGAAAAAAGGAAAGAACATTTTTTCACTAATAACAAACAAACTAATACATATTATTATAAACATATAGCACAATACTAAAGGACAAAATCTTACATGCTAGTTTTTATTTTTTAAAGAGAACACAAAATATCAATCTCATACAAAAATGAGTTCTCATCAGAGATTTTTTGGAGGTCAGAAACAAAATTAACACGAGGAATGTACAGATGAAGTTGGTCAATACCATACGTTATATTATCAATCATGAGTTCAACAACAATATTATCATGAAATTTTGTTGAGTGGTCAACACCATCAAAACCCAACAGTTTTATAAGATTCTGAACCCGGTTATCCAAACCCTTAGTAAATCGATCGATTTACATATTATATTTTCATTCAATGAGCTATAATCGTTAACATGTATATACAAGGTATCTATCAAACAAACACATAAGGATATATACATTAACGATTATCTCATTAGGGATATTAGTTACCATATGTACTTATCAATCTGCAGTTGATATTCAGGCTTGTGACTGGTAATCCAGGAGAATAGTAAAGTTCTTACATCATAAATTACTTGCAAAAGTTCCTTAACTTTCTCTTTGAATGTTATTTAATTCTTCTATATCAATACGGACCAAGGCCGCTGCAAGGATCATACTCCATAATGTTTTATTTTATTATTTATTTATTTATTGAAAGAAAAGATGATTTCGTTGAAGCAAAAAGGATACAACAAACAACGGACACGAAGACACAAACTGTTCATAAAGACATAAATATAACTCTAATACTAGACACTACAAAAAACCACGGAGTAAAACTAAGACTCATACTGGTCCCTAAGATTAGACCCCTTATTTTACTCCATAGATATAAGTTCATCACAGACTAACTGGTTGACTTCTTGAGGGATATCTTTGACAAAATCTCCAGTACAATTAATAACTCTTCTACACTTGACAAGTTTATCAAATTCCATATTACCATCTTTATGACTAAAATAAACTTTAACATTACCAGAAGATTTAAGTAAATCTTTAACTTCTTCAATGATGTACTGATCTTCCCACCTAACATAAATAATTACAGATGCTATCAGCGATCGACTTGTTGTCACTTTCTATTATTAGATGCTCGAGCTTTAGATGTTTTTCCCATTTCACAGGCATAACCAGAGCTTCTACTTGCTATGCATCTCTCCTCTAATCAGCTGGAACTATTTCCCCCACTAGTTTCCTTGAAAAGTCTCTAAATATTAGAGCAATGCCAACAATATCATTATTATTATCAATAAAATAAGCATATATGTTTAATTTTTCTACTTCTTATGTGGCCTAGTCGAGTTTTTATTTATGTTATTTTGGGTGACAATCCTAGTGGTTTGTGGAGTTATACTTATATTAGCATTAATGCAGAAGCTCATGATTCTATTATAAGTATCCCAAGGGGTTTTATGATTGTTTTGAAACACAATTTCACATATGGATTTCCAGATAAACCACAAATCTATAACGATGAGGTTGATGGTATGAAATAGAAATAGAGGTTGGCTCTTTGGTGTGTCCAAGTTTTCATCCAAGCTTGCATCTTCCACTTGATTAATGTTGTTTAGGATGTTCTGATCTATATGTATCTGATATGTGCATAATCTACATGGTTTTAGTGTCAATTCCATACTTGTTAGTTCAATTTATTTCATTATACATTGTATTACTCTTGTTTTCTATTTTGTTTCTCATGTTAGGACGATTCAACCAAATCAAGTGGAAACGGCTTTAAAAGTGCTAAGGAAGTGAAGAACTACAATTAAAAAAATTAAAAAAAATTAAAAAAATTGAAAAAAATTAAAAAAATTGAAAAAATTGAAAATCCTTTAAATCCAGGAATTCTTCTCACCATCTTGTAGAGAATTGAAAGGCAAAGCCAACGCAAAAAGAATGAGGTCATTCCGAGTTCGTATGAACAAGTTATGAGCAAAACCGTGAAACCAACTTGGATTTGGTATCTATTGGGCCTTATTGGGCCTACGCGGGAAGAGAAGTAAGGGAAAGGGACATTAGGCTCAGGCCCAAAAAATTATTATTCTTATTGTCAAGCCCAAAATATTTTTCAGTTTTTGTGACACCTATAATTATTTGAAATTATAAAAAGAACGGACCTTGTATAACCAAGAAAACAAGGATTTTCTCTTTCATCAGCAAAGTGTTTATATAACTCCTTATGCATCCTTTTTTTCAGGGGTATAATTGGCAAGCAAACTAAAATATAACATATCTAAAAATCCATGCCTTGGAATTTTATAAATTTTATCTCGTTGGAAAGCTTTTAAAGAAATCTACACAACGAGTACAAACAAAAATATCAAATTTAGATTTTTTATGAAAAAATCAGAGGTCTTTGTTCTTTTAGGTATAAATTTCGAAAATTGGATACATAACCATTATGCAACCACCACAAAAGATGCATAACACATTATGCAACCATATTTTGGTTTATGCATCCACTAATTTTCCTTTGCAACCACTAAAACGATGTATATGCCTAAAAATATCATTCCAATAAAAAAAATGCATAACGAATTGTGGAGACACCACAAAGGATGCATAACAATTTATGCAGTCATATTTTGGTTCATGCATCCACTAATTGGGCTATGTAACCACTAAAACGATATATATGCCTCAGAAATAACATTCCAACAAAAAAAAGATGTATAACCCGTTATGCAGTCAGTTTTCTCGACTGCATGATAGGTTATGCAACCATTTTTCGGTTGATTTCAGTGCTAACAAATAAAGTTGATGCATAATGTATTATGCAACAATTTTCTCGGAAGCATAATAGGTTATGCATTCATTTTCTCGTATGCATAATAGATTATGCAGCCATTTTTTTATTTGACTGCTAATTAAAAAATTACATAATACGTTATGCAGTTATTTTCTCGACTGCATAACAGGCTATGCAGACATTTTTGTAGCTATGTAATAGGTTATGCAGATATTTTTGTAGCTGCATGCCTGCATAACATGTTATGCTGTCATTTTTTGGTAGATTTCAGTTTAAGCAAAAAAAAGTTATACAACCATTTTTATAGATGCATATTATGCATACATTTTTATAGCTGCATAGCAGATTATGCAACCATTATAAAAAAAATTTACAAAAATCTTTCAATAACCAAGAATGATAAGTCTTACAATTACAATATCAAAAGTACAATAACAAACAAAAATAAACCATGTTACCATATAAGTGTAGTTTGAAGACCATTTAGAACACTGGTTTATCACTTATAAGTTTATAGAAAATATATGAATTGTGTAAATGAGATAGGGAGAGGTTCAAAATCAAAAATGAAGTTATCAAGGCTTTTGTTTGGCATGAGCTAGTAAATGAGTAGCTTCTCTTCATCTCTGATGCAAAAACCAAGGAGTCTAAGGAGATTCATATGTTGGAGCTTAGCCACTAATAAGACCTCATTCTTAAACTCTTGTATACCTTGTTCAAAGTTACTAGAGAGCCTCTTTAATATTATTTCTTGTTCATCTGGTAGCTTACCATGTGTAAACATTAGCAGCTATGGCGTTAGACTCTAACATTTGGTTATAAAGTAATTTACAGTTCTTGGTATGGCATCCACCTTTTAAAAAGATAGGTGCATAACCTGTTATGCACCCTTTCAGTTTGTTGTATAACTTGTTATACAGCTACTTTAATCTGCGTAACATGGTACGCACCCTTTAAAGATGATTGCATAACCTGTTATACACCGTTTCAATTTTACGCATAATTTGTTATGCAACTACTTTAATCTGTATACCTGTTATGCATTCTTTAAAAATGGATGCGTAATTTTTTATCGAAAAAAAAATGATAAATCAACTCATATATAGTTTACAAGGTTACAAGGTGTAAGGCAGATGTGGTGTAGAAGAACTAAAAATGATACTTGTAAATACAAGTATATTCAAAAGTCATAAACCTTAAAATACGTAAAGTGAAAACACCCTTATCAAATGGAATGATTGGAAAACATGCATTAACAAGTGTGGACATAAACTAAATGACAAAAAATATACACAACTATAGAAAATAAATCAAAACACAACACAGAACCTTTATCCATAAATGGGTAAGAGCACGCTCGATGAACGTAACCAGCTCTAAATGGGTTGCACGTAAATGAGAAATTTGTAGGATATGATTGCAGTACTGACGCCACTCTATCAAATGATCCACAAACTGCTCAATCTCCTTCTCTATTCCGCAAAAATGTCATCAAAGTCATTTTCGCTGCTCTAACAGAATAAATCCAGTTGCCTGCCAACAAGTAAATGCAGCAAGCAGTAAGTCAATACTGATGCTCTCTAAGACGCTGGTACTTTTTATAATTTCTAATTGTTGCTGCATCAGACAAAATAGGTTGAAAGAGATACGATATGGTGGTGATGGAAGCTAACAAACAATAGGCAGTTGAAGTGAGAAAGAGAGCACATGTTGCCGTCCCTATCTAGTGAATAAAGCATGAGAACCTAGCCATGCATGCATGCACCAACAAATTCAACAGAACAGAAGCCAAGATGAGTATTCAACATGTTGTTTAAGGCAAACCAAGCAGATACATACTTGAGTGAATCCCTCGAATTTGATAATACAGATGTTACCGTAGTACTATATGTTAAGAAATGAACAATAGAATATCACGGGGATCTAAGACAATACGCTCAGGATTCTAATGGATCAGACAAAAATAGTTTGAAAACCCTAACAAACAAAACAAAACAGAAACACAAAGGAACAAGAATTCACCAACTGTTCTTTCATCAATTTCTTTCTTCTTCTCTCTTTCTAGTCTAGGACGGCTGATTGATACCATTTTGTAATCCTTCTCCTCCTACTACTGAAAATCCAATCCAACCATTTAGAATCAGTAAATCATAACGAAAACAATCTATGTGAACTAATAAAATTACCTTATGATTTCCCAAATGCAGCATTGCAACTTTATAAATCTCAAACTTCAACCCAATAACAAGAACTAAATTAACATTATTACGAATTTTTCTCAAAAATCACAATAATTCAAAAAAAATTATGACAACAACGAATTGATTCAATCAAAAATTCGATTGAAAATCAAATAAAAAACAATTTGATTCAATCTAAATTCAATTGAAAATCAAATCGAAACTCAAAATTGAAATGAAAATTGGGAAAAAAATCTACATTAATCTAAAAAAATAAAAAATCAGAACAAAATAAAAAATCAAAACCAAAACAAAAATCAAAGCTAAAATCAACTTTTATCTCGAAGACATCCATACATGCAGAGAATCAGCGAAAAATACCTTTAATATGCTTCGAAACCCTAAAGAAAAAAATCTGAAACTTACAGAGAATGTAGTTAGAATCGAAGTTGAACAAAACGAAAACAAAAAAGAAATTGAAACCAAAAAAGATCTGAATGAAACGGACAAACCTCTAGCTTCAATTTCAGTTAATCTTGTGAAATTCCCCTCTCATCTCCTCCCCTCCGATCAGCAACTGTTTCTAACACAAACGAAGAAGAAACATAAACGAATAAGAAAAATATAGAAGGTTAGCTTGGGGATAAAAAAAAATAGAAAACAAAATTTCGAAAATTATAGGCCTATGGGGAATTTTCATCGTGGGTTTGTGAGGGAAATTTTTTTGAAAAAAATCGCCTGACATGAGATTTCACATAAGGGAAGCATTTTAGGATCGCCTTTGACGTGAAAATTAGGAGTTTTGTTAGTTTTTAAGGAGGTTAAGTCTCCTAATTGGATAAGGATCAAAAGGAGGTGGAAGGGTTTAATGAGATTAGGTTTCTTAGTTGGATAGACATCAAGAGCAGATTACCAAAGCCTATATAAAAGGGAGCCTAGACACAATTTTCAAAACAACTTCTCCAAAGATAATAGAGCAAATTTTGGTTTACCCCTTTAAAGTGGGGAACTAGGATATTTTCTTTTCTTCTTCTTCTTTATTCTTTTCTTATATATTTTTCAGGGTTTTAGTAAAACCATGAGTACATGATTATTCTATTGATCGGAGATGTAATTGGAAGTTCTAAACAAAGGAATCAATCTGGATGGTTAGTTTTTAATATTAATTATTTCTTCTATCGCTTATGTTCTACTGTTTATATCTCCATGTATGATTGAAAACTTGCTCGTTTAAGTTGCAAATTGAATGATCATGTGTTCATATCTAAAGCTAGACTAGGGTTTGAGATCCGGAATTGTCGAAGAACTCTAATCACAAGTAGTACAACATAGTTGTTAACGACGGAAGTTGCCATGAAATTATGTTTAAAAGCTTAACCTAGGTTAAATCTATATGGATCTTGCACCAGATTGCTTAGAATAACATCAATGCACAAATATCATTGCTTTCATTGGGTTAAACTTAAGTGGCTCTTGCACCAAGTTATTCATTGAGAAGGATTCAAAGAGTGTCTCTTGCGCCTTTGATGATACAAGGAGTTTTTCTGGAGTAAGCCTGCGATAGAATGCTCTAGGGTTATTGGTATGAGAATGATTGAATGTTATCTCTAATCGACTGAAGAACTTGTTCGGTGATGGAAGATGAAATCTCTAACCAGTGTTCTCTCACCTTGATTTCAGCCTTTATTTATTTATTTATTTTCTTTCGTTAGTTTACCTTAGTTTAATAACTCTACAATACCCCTTTTTGGTTACATAAGAAGTCAAAGACAAATAACAGTTCACAGCTCCTCATGGGAACGATTCTTACTACCGCTATACTACTTGTTAGTATTAGTAGGAAATATTTAAAGTAATTTATTGTACTTACGACACGCATCAAATTTTGGCACCGCTGCCGGGGAGCAGTAACAATTGTTTTTGTTTGAGATTTCTTTTGGTTCTACTTTACGTTTTTGTTTTAGTGTTTTTTAGATTTTTAGGTTTTTGTGGTGTGAATAACTCGTTAAAGGAGTTCGCCACTCGTCAAAAGCGGGAGGTAAATTTCAAATCCAGGTTGTATGTATCACTTTTATTTTTGTTTTTAGATTTTTGTTTAGATTTTATCTTTTACTCTTTGTGTGTCATCATGTTTCCTTACGGAAATAACATGTATGGTACACAAGATCAAGTATAAAATAATGGTAATCAGTTTGGTTTTCAATCTCAACCTTTTGACAAATTTTAACCATTCATGGAGTATAATCACAATCGATCCTTTGGTAATGATCAATATTCCACGTACCCTTTTGATTATTCTCATACATACCAACCTTCTAATGGTGGGTATGTAATTGAACAATCCCATGGATGGGGGAATAGTCATACTTCTAGTGATTCCTCTAGTTTTGAAAAACAGATGTGCACCATGTTAGCAGAACTTCAACAACAAATTCAGCTACACCAACAGGGCATTAATGAATCACTTCTAGAACTTTAAAAAGGTGCAGAGAATTTAATGATGTGCATCGGTCAATATGAGGAAGGAATGAGAGAAGAAGAAATTTGGTCTCAAAGCCAAAACCACTCTAACATTCTTGTGCCCAGTAATGAATATGTGATCAATGATGATTCTGAAAAAAATCAATCTTTGGGAATATTTGATGACACTAGTACATATTCAAAAGGTAGAGCTTGGGAATGATGCAATGAGTGTTCTAAAGAAATTTCTAGCAGCTAGAATTGAGTCCACAACAATATATGATCCTGAAGTAAAGAGTGTTGAAGAGGATGCAATTGAGACTAGAAACACAAAAATTATCATGGAACAAACTTATGTTATCTATGAAAGTGACGATGATTACGAAAGTATATCATCTAAACCAACTCATAATGACATTCTCGGGGAGTACACAATGGAAGACGCTCATGTGTATAAACCTTTCTGGTATGATGACGACGAGGAGCATGAAGTATTTGAGAATAAAACCGAATTAATTAATATCCTGGAAGACCCATTTGAGTTTTCCAAGCATTATAATGATAATATTGATGCCGAGATTTTAATTGAGTCAGAGACTAATGAAGATTGGTTGAAAATTTTGATATAGGACCACGATACACATGAGGTGAATAATTCATTGGAGTTCTTTAAAAACAATAAGGATCCTGTAATACAAGAGATAGTGGAAGGTTTGTCTAATCCTTTGCATAATTCTATTTCTAATGATCCTACCTAATCGAAGTAGTTTCTCAAGAAGTTGTTAACCCAACTTACCTAACTTAGGATTGGAGTCGTGTGCTTCTAAAGTTTTAACGGATTATTTTGCTTTTAACTATCCACCGTTAGATATGCTTGATTTTAACACTGTGTAGGTTACCAGTGAGAAACCTGTAGAAGTGCACGAATTCTTTGTTCTCTATACACTTTCAAGTGTAGAAATGACTAAGTACGGGAGTAACTTCCATATGATAATGGTTTTACTAGTATTCTTTTTGCTAACATTTTTCTGAAGCTGTTATTAGAGTTGCAGATTGTTGTCTGGATGGATCCCCAGATTTTCAGATTGTTGGTTTTCGGGCGCTAACCAAAAGGTCAGGCTGAGGATGTTAAACCAAGCGTTGCATGGGAGGCAAACCATTGGTTTTGTATTTCTATATTCTTTTTTTTTCAATTTTTAGTTTGCATATCATATTAGGATTTCCCATCTTGATTTTACATTGGAGGACTCAATTTACATTGAGGACAATGTAAAGTTTAAGTGTGGGGGAGTATTTGCATATATATAAAGTTTTTTTAGCTTAAGTTTTTAGTTTTTGCACAAAACTCCAACTTTTAGAGATCTTAGAGTCACTTAGTATACTTATAGCTAAGTTTACATACGGAGTTCTTACCGAAATAACTAAACTTAGAAGTATTAGAGAACTACATTGGAGTTGCTTAGTTGTTGAGAGGCTAGAGATGACAAAAAGGGACTTAAACCGCCGGTAGGGAATACAGTATTAGAGAAGATGATCATTCAATACCCATGGGTGAGGCACCAAACCTTCAATTCTTTGTACTTGTCTAAATTGTCCGTTTAGAGTGTTTCATCTGCGTAAAATCCGGGTAGAATGATGAGCTACCCAATATCTCACCAATTTGAGTACTGCTTTGATCTCTTGAGTGCTAATTCTGTCAATCATGAGGGTGTCATCAGAATTGCTAACTCTATCTTGTAGTGTTTTTTTTTTGCAGTTGGCACAATTCTCTCGACAAAACAGCAATAGAAACACATTATCATCAACAAGTGGAGCATCACAAATTCGAAGGAAATTTGAATACAATCAAGGTTTACAAGCAACAATACAAAAAAGAACTAATTTCAAATTCAACAAAGCAACAATACAATGAGCGGAATTATATATATAAATGTTGGAGACTTATGTACAAGAGCAAAAAAAATAAAAAGATGAGAGTTAGTGAGGTTCATGATATCAAGATAGTACAAGTTATGAAGAATCAAGTGGTAAAATCCTTTTCACATGGCTACATTAGTTTCATTTGTTAGTTTATATTTCGATTTTAGCATTAAAAAAAAGAAAAACGAAAAAAATTGAAAAAAATCAGAGAAAAAAAAAAGAAATTTTTTATTACTTTAGGTTTTATTCAATAAGGATTTGGGAAGAAGAAATCTATAAATAAGTTTCAAGCAACAAGGAATTGAGGAAAAGAGTTACGATTGTGGAAGTTCTAAGAAGTTCAAGAGTTCATCATCAAACAGTTGAAGACCGAAGACGTTTCTATTTGCTGTCAGAGTGGTGTTAATTGTGAATCGGGTGAGAAGGTAAGTAAGCATTCCATCTTGTATAGTGGTTGATCTCCTTTCTTAGAAGTCACTAGACAAAAAAAGGTTCTTTTTAGTCCCACGTTTCTATGGGATAACATCTTCAGATAATTCGGAAGGTTCCTTTTCCTTTCCACCATTCAACGTGTGCAGAATTTCTATCTTCACTTCTTCCTGCATAAATGAGAACCATAAAGTGTGTCTTTTGAGTGCAAATTCATAAAATCCTATTGGTGAAGCAGAATGTTTATTCGATCACTCTCGAACCTGAATTCTTTCATATGATGGTTTTCTCCTAACTCAAGAGTTAAGCATGAGAATAATGTTCTTTGATAGATCTAACTTATTATTATTAGTGTGCAAAAGCTTTATGTCCTCTTAGCTCTTTGGATGCAGGTGCTCTGGCATATTTAAAAGTTGGAACATGGGTTTTGTGGGTATACCTCTTATAAACCCTCACGAGACTATAACTCGTCCACTAGGGACACCTAGAGGTTTAAAGGATTGTTACACATGCTAAGTGTAACCGTATCCTCAACGAATGAAGTTGTTGTAGTTTAGGTTAGTTTAGATTTGTAGTTTGCTCGAGGACTAGTAAAAAGCAAGTGTGGGAGAATTTGATAGGTGCATAATCTACATGGTTTTAGTGCCAATAACATACTTGTTAGTTCTATTTATTTCATAATACATTGTTTCTCATGTTAGGACGATTCAACCAAATCAAGTGGAAACAGCTTTAAAAGTGCTAAGGAAGTGAAGAGCTACAAATGAAGAAAATTAAAAAAATAGAAACTCCTTTAAATCCAGGAATTCTTCTCACCATCTTGTAGATAATTTAAAGGAGGAGCCAACGCAAAAAGAATGAGGTCATTCCGAGTTCGTATGAAGAAGTTATGAGCAAAACCGTGAAACCAACTTGGATTTGGTATCTGTTGGGCCTTATTGGGCATGCGAGGGAATAGAAATAAGGGAAACGTTTTGGACTCGCCTTTGAAGTGAAAATTAGGGGTTTTGTTGGTTTTTGAGGAGGTTAAGTCTCCTAATTGGATAAGGATCAAAAGGAGATGGAAGAGTTTAATGAGATTAGGTTTCCTAGTTGGATAGATATCAAGAGGAGGTTACCAAAGCCTATATAAAGGGGAGCCTAGATACAATTTTCTAAACAACTTCTCCACATATAAGAGAGCAAATTTTGGTTTACCCCTTTAAAGTGGGGAACTAGGATATTTTCTCTTATTCTTCTCCTTTATTCTTTTCTTATATATTTTTCATGGGTTTTAGTAAAACCATGAGTAGATGATTATTCTATTGGTTGGAGATGTAATTGGAAGTTCTAAACAAGAGAATCAATCTGGCTGGTTAGTTTTTAATATTAGTTATTCTCTAGGATTATTGTTATGAGAATGGTTGAATATTATCTCTAATCGATTGAAGAACTTGTTCTGTGATGGAAGATTAAACCTCCAACCAGTATTCTCTCACCTTGATTTCAACCTTTATTTATTTATTTATTTATTTATTTATTTTCTTTCGTTAGTTTACTTTAGTTTAATAACTTTACAAACCCCTTTTTGGTTACATAAGAAGTTAAAGACAAATAACAGTTCACATCTCCTCGTAGGAACGATCCTTACTACCGATATACTACTGATAGACACGTTTTCGTGTCTTATTTGATCTCAACTTGTATATTGTTAGAACTCTTTTGCGTACTTATATTGTGATTTTATTGTATTTGTAGGTATTTTTGGAGAATTAACAAATGTGGGAAAAATAGCTCAAAAGTGTTAAAGGCACCCAAGAATTGGATAAGGGCACCCCAGCTTATAAAGGCATCCACTATTTGGTTCAGGGCACCCACCACCTCTTCAAAATTCAAAATAGTAATGGCGGGAATTTTTCTATTCTCTCAAATTTTCAATTGTGCAAATTGGACCGAGATTTGGCAAGTATTTTGGGAGCTTAAAACAAGAAATATTCTTGTCTTACTAAAGAAGGTTCATATACAACTTGAAAACAGCATCAAACATCCCGTGAGATACGATCAAGACTAAAAAAATTCTCGTGAGATATTCTCTCACAGGAAAAATCTCGGGTTTTGATTTGAAATATTCTATGAACAAAGAAACAATATATTTGAAGAGTAGACAAAACCACAGAGTTGTTTGAGAATTAAAGACCGAAAAATCATGTTTTAATGATCGACGGAGAAGAAAATATTTCATTTCCTGCCAAGAATCATATTCAATAAAAAGAAGATACTCTTGAAGATTTGATCGAGTTGTTGGTGCTCTACTATAAATAGAGAGGATTACAGAAGAATAGGGGGGGTCTGGAGAGACTAAAGAGAGTATTGGGAGAGCTCAGGAGGTAGCCATAATCGCAAATCAAAAATTCCAGGAAGAATATTTTTCTGCTGGTGAAA